>CANYBF011300549.1:0-12962 GCA_948192965.1 Dalechampia spathulata | reverse complement strand
TCAAATTCTTCACTACTCGTACAGGCGAGTTAACTTAACTGGAGGGAAGCATTTTCTTTTTTCTCAATCAATCATGCCTCAACTGGATAAATTCACTTATTTTACACAATTCTTCTGGTCATGCCTTTTCCTCTTTACTTTTGATATTCTTGTTCCTTTGGATCTGCAAGTCAGACTCTTTTACTTTTCTCCCAAGTTACAACGCACTCTTTCTCTTGTCCGAACCTTCTTCTTGCTTTTTCTCTTTTTCCGCTATGGCTTTCAAATCTACGAGAACCTCGCAGACTTTTTTTACTTTTACATGGGTCCAGTCGACCCGGGCAGCTATGGAATGCTTTCCCCAGATCAAATCCAAATCTGTAGGATGGATAGCAGTTCTGGCGCCAACCAAGGCTGGACATCCATACTGGGAAGCAGCTCCGGCGGCTGTTCCGAAGCAAGCGTCAATCAACCTGCACCCCAAGCACCCCCCGCGGACCAACCTCCAGTCCCTTCGCCTTCCACCAGTGGGGGGAGTGGGGGAAATGGAATGGGCCAAGGAGCGCCTGCTGCGGGGCCGAGGGGGGACGAAGCTGGTCCATCGAATCAGCCCCCACAAGGGGTCGTCCCCTATCCGTATCCCCCGGATCAGGTTATTGGCGGAGATTCGGTTCAGTCGATCCAATCTCGGTTCCTATCCGCTATAGAGAATCCCTCTAATTTTGATATCCAGTACGCCTTTATTCAGGCCCAAGACCAGATGGAGGTCAAGGCTGAGATCACGAACTACATGACGGTCCATGACCAAAGGGGGGATTGGCCGGGACAAGGAGCCCGTGCCTTGGATAACAATCGGACTCGGACGGGGGAGCCGAAGTACGAAGATCTCGTGCAAATGAGAGACGATTTGCGGGCACGGGGTACGGCATCCGACACCTTTAAGGCCTTAAAGGATAAAGTAGCTTTGAAACGTGACAGATAAAAGAAAAATGCCTTATATTATTATTATATATAATAATTATTAATTAATATTTAAATTTTTAAAACTGTACTGTAGATAGATCGTGAAGAATAGAAGAAATCTTTCTAACTAAGAAAAAGGACGATGTTGGAGGGTGCTAAATTAATCGGTGCGGGAGCTGCTACAATCGCTTTGGCGGGAGCCGCTGTCGGTATTGGAAACGTTTTCAGTTCATTGATTCATTCCGTAGCCAGAAATCCATCATTGGCTAAACAATTATTTGGTTATGCCATTTTGGGATTTGCTCTAACCGAAGCTATTGCATTGTTTGCCTTAATGATGGCCTTTCTGATCTTATTTGTGTTCTAAGTTTCTCCTTTTGAAAGGTGTAGTCTCTCCTACCTGAGGAAGAGCACGAGGCCACCCCTACTGGGGTGGGGAAGGGAGAGTGGGAAGGGGGCTCCCTTATTCTATATATAGCTTTCGTTGAAGTTTCGGGGCTTTCGTTTGGTACGCTTTCTTTACCTGATTCAGGTCCGACTGGAATCTTTTGGTCTGGCACCTTAGGCTCTTCAGGCAATTCCATTGTGGCCTTGTCCCGGCTAACTAAGTATATCAGTGGGTTCGGCCTTTTTAGTTTAGAGAGGGAGGATAGGAATTCTCCGAGTTGGTACGGTTCACCGAAGATGGTTTAGCATGGTTCGTTCACATGGGTGTTTTCGTGCATTCCAACATTTGTTACCGGTTCTTCCTTCCAATAGTGTCGCTATAGCGACTACGTACGTGAAACTCTTTCTTTTGTTTTCTTGGGCAGACATAAGCTGTAGTGTAGAAGGAAAACCATTCGGTAGGATATATCATCCATACCCTTGTAGTTCATTTCTCCCTCTTCAAAGTGATATCTATAGGTTGACTTTGGGGTCAATATTGCATGGAGGAAAGGATATGAGTCTTTCTTTAGAACACAACACTGAAAGGCCTTGAGCTAACGGACTGTGTACCACGGATACATGTCCTTTACTTCAAATGTAAGGCACCATCGCAATTGAAAGAGAGAGTGTTTGGCGCTGGTTTCTGCCATCTCTCACTCATCCTCTTAGTTCTCTGATTCCCACTCGGAATGCTTGGATTTAGAATTCGAATTTCATAATCTTCATTTCTAGCTTTTGCAGCTGTACAATCTGTCGGGTCCAGTGGTTCATGATTGAAGATGTGTTCGCCCTTCTAAATGGTCCAAGAAGTGAAATTCCAGCCTTCTTAAATTCCCATTATAGGTGAAAGGATCCCCCACGGACAAAGGAAATGAGGCTGGAATTTGAATATATGAAAGATATCTCCATCATCGGTCCATTAGCCTTTGGAATCTTATTGAATCTTATTTAGATAAGAGGATACCCTATTGTTGTTTGCCTTGAGCGTGAAAGCTCTCGTTCCTTCGGGTGGAAAATAGAGTAGTCATGTTTGAGTGTCCCTTAGAAGAAGGGTGCTTTTCGGGGAAGGGACCACTTATTGGTTGAGCTTTGCCTTCCTCTCGGAAAATGGATCCATGACTTCTTCTTGGATGAAGAATTCCCTTATTCAAATGGAGAAACCCTTGGATTGACTTACAGAGTCTTGAAAGAATCCTGAAAAAAAATAAAAATTGAACTAAGCAGACTATCAGACGAAGACTATCTTATGATCGTCTTCTTGTCTTCTTACTATTGCAGACAAACGAGGGGGCAGAAGATCTAAGAAAAGTGTTCCGTAACTTTCTAAATAGTTTAAGAGAAGACCAAAAGGCAATTAAAGACCCGAGAGTGTTTTGAGCAGCTGAACAAAGAAATCGAAGAGGTTCACGAGCGGGGGAACTACGATAAATGTCTCAGGGAGCGAAACCCGAGGGGACAAGTGAAGCCATTAGTGAGCCGGTTCCGACAGAGTCTCAATTCGCAACATCTGGAACAGGTGCAGTGTGGATTGGGTCCGTAGTGCTCGCAGTGATGCTTACTAATTCAGCTGTTAAGACGTCGGCTTGTTATACTTTGTATAAATTGTAGAGTCTCGTCTCCCCTTACTTTTATTAGTATGTGAAGTAACGCTAAAACCCACTTAGTCTTAGGAGGGGGAACGTTCCGATATGATATTCGGATGTAAGAATGGAAAAAGCAAGCAAGTCTCCCACGCAGTTCCTCAAAAAACTTGAGGTTATTCATTTTCATATAATTTGAAAGCTTTTATATAAAAGGGCAATAAAAAAGAGATTGATTCTATCATCATGAGTCCAGTTTCTAACCAATAAAGTTGTCGGCAGGCACCGAATTCAACCAATTCGAGGAATCAACAGACGGTGGAGCCTGTCTCATTGTCAAATCTCGCATCAGGGAAAAGAGCTAAGAGCAGCGGCACTAGCTAGATTCAAGTTCTCTCGGGCGGTAAGAGGAGCCGAGATGCCAAATAGAGCAGCGGGTTTCTTGATTCCGAAAAGACTAGAGATTCGGTCAATCAGTTTACGGGAAAGAGATCGATTCGCCACGTGAAAGCAAAGCCTTTCCTTAAGCCCCTACTCCCAAGAAACTGAAAAAAGTCGGAGTTGATTCGTTCACAGAACTAAGAGAAAAGAAAGACTAGCTGCGCCTTCTCCCCGGAGTCAAATCCCAGGAACAAGGGCGTTAAGGCTTGACTAGGTTATGATTCCCATCGAGAAAGAGATCGAGGATACGTGGGAAGCTTCTTCGTTCGAAGGACTTTCTGCTTAAAATCAAATCACATTAAGATGAAAAAAGTCTCTCCCATGACCCATTCAATCAATGCTACCGGGTATTCACTCGCTTATTGAAAATCTTGCCATACCATATTTTGTATCTAGTCTGCACTCTTGTCCGTCGAGTACTTTTAGTAGTGTTGCTGTTCCTTCCTCCATTGCTGAGGTTAGCTCTGTCTTTTTGTTGTGTACTTTTTCTCTCTTTATAATTCTAAGGATTAAGTCTTCAGCTAACATAACAAAAAAGAAAGGAAAGCAGGGAAGAGGACTAAGCTCTGTCCGAGAAGATCGGGTATTCAACTTCATTCATGCCGAGCGGCAAGAGGGGTAGCAGGAACTGGAACGGATTATTCGACCTAATCGATTTGTCTGTCCCAAAACGTGTGCTTCCACGGAGTATGGTTCAACCCGGGCTAGCTATGGTGCCGATAGATTCACTACTTCAGCGCCGTTTTCGGACCGGACATTTCAGGCTGAGCATCTCTTTCTCGTATATATAACGAAGAGGGATGTGTACCTCCAGCAACAACAAGATGGAACCATAGGCTTCTATGCTGGGAGCAGCATTTCGGGGTAATCATCTCAACTCCCCGTTTCTGGCATGCTATAGTTATTTCAGTCTCTCGACGGCGGGAATGGGAGATTACCGGTAAGCCAGATGCTTCATATTCTTAAGGCATTTCGTTGCACTTAAATTACCCGGCCACCCAATGGTAGAAGCGGTAGAAGCATTGAAAGACGGCGTCAGCTATAGAGACTAGGCTTAAGGGGCGGCGGACTTCATCCACAAACTTTCTTCGGCGCCTTTGGTATCAGGCAGCAGAAGGGGTTTGATCCGATCCATCGATAGGGGTCTCATGTCTGTCAATCACAGTAGGGCTGTGGTTCAAGGTGAAGGGAGAGTGCTGAACCGCGTAATGCAAAAAAAGAAAGATGAGATGGACACCCCTACCCACGCCTACTTCTTGACTAAACCAGCTTCCCCTTTCCTTAGCCTAGGATTCAGAGTCAACTACTCAACTACGGAGGTCGGTCTCTCTCTGTAAGCGCTTCGCTTTTTCCTGATTTATTGAACAGGTGCCCAGTGGAACATGTTTTATGGAAATTGACTCTTTATTTTATTCCATATTTCTTTTCTTACTGATTGAATTCAGGTAGAGAGAGGAATATTCGATCAAAACCCTTAGTCCGATAGGGGGATAGTATACATTCCATCCGGATAAGACACTGAGATGAAAGAGGAATCAAGCAAGAAAGACAGAAAAAGGGGCCGGTTTCTCGAGTGATAGTTATTTCTTTTTTGGGGTTAGTCTGACTGTCCTCATTCTAGTTGGTAGGCGTGCGAGTAAGAGGGTAGTAGGCGAAGTTATATGAATTGAATGGGACTTCAGCTTCGACAATCGTATCCTCCCTCCAGCAAATAAGGTGGAGTGGGCAAGGCAGAGAAGACAGGAAAACACAAGCTCAAACTTCAGCATTTCCAGTGAATAAGAACTTGAATTGATGTGGACGGAAACGAAAACGCTCCCATTCTGTTTGACCCACATGGAACAGTTTAGAGAAGGGAAACTTTCATGGGACTGTAGACTGGGCTGCCTAAGTCGGGTGTCCCCTCCCAACGAACAGTTACTTCAGCTCTTCCAATCTACGAACGAGAGTTGTCTGGCTATTTAGTCTGGATTTTGAAGCATACTCCTAATGCTTGTGCTTTACTAGTTCGGCAGCTCCGCAACAGCGAGCACCCTCCACACTGGATCTCCGGCAGCAGTGGCCGACCAGTAGGTCTTTTGGGCATTCGGATTCGGAAGTTAGAGACTCAAGAGGTTGTTTGCCTGTGACTGACTTATTAAACTAAAGAGAAGCGTTTCTAGACTATCTCTTGTTGCAGTTCTGCTGTTCTTGGTCTTCCTGCTTTCGAGCTTGCTGGCTTGACTTAGAGCTTGAACGTGGCAATCTAGCTTCCATTGATAGAGACAATCCTGCCTTTGCTTATCGATTCCTAAGATGTTGGGTTCCCGCTCTTGTTACGTGCTCGGGTCCTTTCCTTACCCAGCCTCGAGCTAAGCGGTACAGCTTTTTTCTAGGAAAGAAAAATTGCAAAACTTCATACGAGCTTTTCTTCTCACCCTCGGCTCACGGAATTGGCTCACAGAACTACCTTTCCATTTCCAGAAGACCGAGACGAGACTTGAGAACAGTGAAAGCTCAATCCCAAATCTTCTTATTTTTTTGGAAATTCCAATTTAGCGCGAACTGATCAACCTGCATGTGTAAAGCATATGCTCTTCATTAGTTACATTCCCGGTATCCAGTATCCAAAAAGGAATGAGTTCAAGATCCATTTATGCCGTCCCTAGTTCCTATTTTCCTTTTCTAAGCTAAGGATCAGAAGCAGCGCCGGTTGACGAAGGCTAGGTCCACCTAAGCTCTTTTAAAGAGGAGCAAGCGATGATTAGACAAGACAAGAAAGGGTGGCCAACAGTAAACACAATGGAAAAGATGTCCACTCTCCTCTGTCTCAGAAAGAAAGACGGCCGAAGGACAGACCCCTTAGAGAATGAGAATCTGGTCACAACAGACGCTCCCATTCTACATTTTGTCAGGGCAGTCCTATACAACGCAATGGGTTTCCAAGCCGAAAGTGATAGCGAATCGAGCGATTGATTCTGCTTTTGTCTCTATATCTTTGTGACACGGATTTCTCGGTTGGTATGAGAAAAAAAAAAGATTCTCCATTACGTGACGATCTGCTACTGTCTCGCAGCGGCGGGAGCGCTTTTCTTCTTCCAAGGCGCACGGCGTTTAAGCTCACTCAAGAATTTACACCGCAGCAGCATAAACTTAACACTAACGAAATGTGATCGAAAAGAACCCGGATCTCTTCTGTCCAAAGTCTTCTATATGGATGGCTTATTTGATTAGTAAATAACCTCTTTCAAGCCATCTCATAGCCCGCTTGAAGCGCAAGGGAGAGGTCGGACATGATCAATAGTAGAATAAGAAAGAGAACAGCTGATTCAATAAGATCTGATTAACTGACTTCACTACCTTACCTTGAGAGGAGTGCTTGTCACTTTCCAGCGGGTGTAAATGTGCGAGCGTCTTAAATGTGCTAGCATCGGTGCCATCGTATGTGAAAGTGTTCAGGGAGCATCGTTCAGCTATTTTACTCTATCTCAAAGACGGACCGAACATCGCATAACACAACCTTCCAAGCTATGGAATTGGATCGATCCGGGCAGGCGATCTCTGATCCAAGCGCTTAGTTCGGATACGACCGTGCTAGGATCAGACAGACTGCTACCATAATCGATCGAGTGGTGACATAAATAAAGAAACTTTTAGCCTTGAAGAAGAAGCCCGTGGGGATGGCTAATCTAAAAAGAAATCTATCTTTCAAAATTGCCAAAACCTAAGCTCAGACTGGACTAACTGTCCAAATTCACAAAGAGATTTCTCCTAAGGACTTTCACTGGTTGTGAGCTTGATAGCCAAGCAATCTGAGGAACTTATGTACCTGGTACAATTTATCTCCAAGATTTAGAATTGGAAGTCGATTTAGCAAGAGTCAGTCAGTGTGATGGAGTCTTGTAATGGTTCTATCTATCTTAGAATAAGTAAGACGGTACTCGAAATAGGCCCAGAAACTAGCCTTTATTTCTTCTAAGTAATGAAAGGAAGTGGAAACGAAAAGATGACACCCGATGGTTCTACCTACCCCCTGCTCGGGGAAGTTGGTATGCTGAAAAGCTGCGACTTATCTGTCAATATTCTTTCTTCCTTCGCTTCCTTCGTTTTCACACGTACGTAGTCGCTATAGCTTGACTATTGGGAGGAAAAAGGTTGATTTTTAGTCTTCACACTAGATGGACACCATCCTTCCTTATCGTGGCGTCTTTGCTCTGTTCCGCGAAAGTACCTCCACTTAGTTCGGCTGCAAACTGCTCCTTAAACAGCCTGGGATGTAGTCTACCTTCTGCAACGGATTCCCTCAGTCTTTTTCCTATCCTATCTTTAACACGGGGGACTCCTATAAGATATACGCTTTAACACAGGGAACTCCCGCATCTAAGACTCCTACCGTCTCTAGTTACCCGGATCTTTCATTCTCCTCTTACACCCTTAAGAACTTGGGAACTCGTATACCTCTTAAATAAAGTCAAAGTAAGGTTTTGCCGCTATACAAAACAAAACGTAGTTTTTTTTGACGGGGATGTGCGAATGGAGGATTCCTATCATTGAAGTGAAACTGGATTGTCGGTCGGACCGACACAGGTGAGCGAGTTGGGTTAGATACATGATCGACGAATTAAGCGTATCATATGACCTAAGATTCGAGTTTGCTAAGAAATTCCGAGTCAAGGACTTGGAAGAGGTTCTTCATTTCAAGACTTGCTCCTTTGAATCCTACACCGACTTCTAAGTTCTTCCATAACCTTATGCTCTTGCTTTGTGACCAGCTGCTGACTGTCAAGTCCTATTAAATTCACTCAAGATTATCAGGGGCTATGAAAAACAAGACAAGAGACTGATCTTTCCCGATTCGATAATGAGATCATGAATACCTTCCTTGAGGGGAATCCGAAGGGGTCTAGCCGCTGATTCAAATTCATCTATACCCAGTGGCTGGCAGAACTCTCGGTGCTCGTAGCGTGCTACAACGAATGGCTGCTTCGTCTGGCAGTTAGGCTGCCCATCTCACTCGCCAGTGCAGAAACCTTTTAAGTGATAAAAAATCCCAAGTTAGCTCAATTCTGTATTCGTAAAGATGAACACTAGCTACTCAAGCTTCTCACCGAACCAACTAGCATCGTTCCTCGTGCTACCACCAGATTGTATCTTTCTGCTACCCTTGGAGGTGGGAAGCTATACTCTCTCTGACCCGATCCGAACAGAGAAGCTCTCTTGAACGCAATCGAAAAGAACATCGAGCCGTTTCCGGCGCACTTCCAATTGGATTGCGGATTTACGCGACCAAATCGATGCGAAAGAGCTTGGAAGAAGAAGACAAAAGAAGTGGAATGATACCTGCTGGAAATCCTCCAAATAGATAGATGCGAATCTCTCCTATTGAACCTATGAAATAGCATTGATGGGAGAAAAGTCAGTATATGTATATTCTATATAACCTTTTTCTAGCTCACCCTTCTCTTTCAATCCCTTTTGGGGAGCTTAAGGCAAAGAAAGAAGAGTTTCATAGCCAAGAAGAAAGCCAAGCTGGAGTTGCCGGTTTGAATCCCGAGTCCATTCCATTGTAGGATCAGCGGCTAATGCTAATAGAACTGATGCGCCTCAGAAAGCAGCGTCCTTCTCAATCAATGCCCGGGCATTCCATACATTACCATCGAACTTACATTCTCTGCACTGAGTTCTCTCAGGTTCCAATCCGTAAGAGAAAGGGCATAGACAGAATGAGACTCATCAGGAAGAACTGGATTGGATAAAGCATCCGTTGAAGCATACCCTGAAGCCACAGCCGAAGAATATTCATAGTTGATGGTTGGTAAGTCTAGAACAGATTCATCAACAGAGGAAAAAACTGCTTATTCCAAGGAGGTGAGAAGGGAATTCTTACCAGACTCATTCTTCTAGGTTAAATGCTTTTCCTCCAAAGCAAAGAAGGGCTAGGTCTTTCGATTCAAGGGCATAAGAAGCTTTAGAGCTGGGAAAGTTGTCTAATTTTTACACGTATTTGCTCCAGATGGCTGGAGAGCCGGAGCTGCTTACCGACGGTCCTTCGCTTACTTCTCTGGAGTCAAGGATGCCGCTTTTTCCGTCACGGAGACTGCTGGCCCTTGGGATGGACCGGCTTATTGGCTTAATGCTCTCGTTTGTTCTCTCACGCGCCCGATAAAGCGAAGGATAGGGATCGCCGCTCGTGTCTTACTGGAGATATCGTTTTTGTTAAGACAAAAGAGTTGTTTGCCAGGCTTGAATGAGAGAAAACGGATGGCTAGCGATGTCTCATATGTCAGTAGCAGTGAACATGACGGCAAGGCCAGGTAGGCGAACATTCTTTTTGCTTTTTCTTTTATAGGTATATAATTTCTTTGGTGTAGTACGGTTGAGTGAGTTCGCTTGATCTTTGCTAATTGGCTGACATTGTTATTGCTGTATACTGGTATAGAGTATATCTGTATATTTTCATTAGAATACTGATTTTAGTAAGATCTTATATCATCTGTTCCAGGAGCGATGGGATCCCCCTCTATCACCGGATCGAGGGGAGCCCGAGCGGCATTAAGAATAGCTTATAAAAGGAGAACTGGCTAACGAAGCCTAGCTCGTTTAGGTCCTGCCATTCCTACCCATTTTTCATTGGTCAACTCGGGAATCCGCTAGACCCTACTTTCTCTTTCAAATGAATTGATTCGCCATTTTTTGAGCTCACTAAGCCGGAAGCCAACGTTATCTCTCTTGCCTACTGGATTTCGCTTGTCCAAACTGCTTTGTTTGCTCACTGCTTTAAAAAAGCGCTTAGCCATATAAATTAATAACTCCCACGCGATGAAAGTAGCACGCACTGGCCTTAGAAACTGCTGGTAAAAGGGGACCTGGGAGACTATAAAGATTATCTACGTTATAGTTATTCTTACTCTTGCTAGTCTTATAGGAACCGCTAGCACGTTATTAAAGTATATTACTGTTATAACTGGTATTCCCCAGAAGTATATAAGAATTTCCTTTCTGGCTCACTAGATTAGACGGACACGGAGTCAGGAATGAAAGAATCAAAGGGAGAAGTCAGGCATGTAGAAGAGAACGCAACTCCAACAGGCTCTAGGGAAGCAGAATAGGGAGACAGCGATTCTCCACCTGGGGTGGAGACTTATCCATAGTCTTCTACTGCTTAGCCATGGGCTCCCACCAAGACTGATACAAGGGCTGAAAAGGATTACCTTCTTACTCCAACTCGCTCAAAAGCAAAATGAAAAAGTAAGGCAGCATTAGCAGCACTTACGAGTGAACACTATTCCTCTTCTCTTCAATACAGCGATAGAAGGCATTGGGACCGATCCAGACTTCGAAAAACTTAATCGACTTGAGTCCTTTACCGCGGGCTTCCTCATTAAGAACTCTTTGAGCTCCAGCTCTGATTCACATCCGGTACTCTTTAGCAAACTAGGAAAATTCATGCTCTTCTTAGCGTCGACTACTCTAGCCGGGAGACTCGGTCTCTTCATGCTAGGTGGGGTCCACCCTTCTTGCTCCCATCTTGAGAAGAGATCGTAATTCCGATTCACTCTTATCGAAAGGTTGAACTGCTTAGCAGCAGCAGCAGCAAAAGAAGATATCAGAATCATGGCATGCGTCTTTCCATTTATTTCTCTGCCCGATAGGAAGCATCTCCCGGGGGCACTCTCTATAAGAAGGGGGTAGCGACAGCTTAGGTCAGCAACTCATTGACAGATGGGGAGTTGGGGGTGGGATTGTCTCCTTTGCTATCTTTCCTGCGGGAAATCGAAAAGAGACAAAGAAAGACTAGATTCAAAAAGAAACTAAGGCTAGATCCCAGAAATCCTTATTATTATTGTTAAAGTGTCCGTTTAGGGAGTGAGTGAACTACTAGTCGTAGGGCACAAACGGAATAAGACGAGATGAGGTTAGCAATGAAGAGGGAAGGCGGAAGCAAAGGCATTAGGATAGGAATGACAAGGATAAGAACTAGATTGCTTCACTCCTGGCTTTTCAACTAACTGGCCAGGAGAGTTTACTTATTACTTCCTTAGGACTGCAATAGAGCTTGCTTAGTCACCTCCTTAACTCATAGAATGCTTGAAAACTATCTTAACTGATCTGATTGTGACTTGCTTTCCAAAACCAAAACAGGATAACTCAAAGGCTTGATCACTGGATGACTTCCTAGGGAAATACACTATTTTTTACCTAAAATGGATGCACCCTATGGAAACCACCTATTCTCTTGCGCTCGTATGGAACCTCGCAGAAGAAAATCTATATTCTCATTTAGCGGAAAGGCAAGCAGACTTCAATCAGTCAAAAGCAAAGCCCAGAGCAATTGATGGTATGTAACAGAACTCCCAAGAGAAGGAACGAAGTAACTGGCTCCCTAAAGAAAGGAAGAAAACGTCTTTCAAATTCACTTGCTAGTTTGTACTTTCATCTTTCAAATGAATTGGCCAAGAGAAAAAGCATATTTGATAATCTTTCTTCCAAGGGGAGTGGCTTGACCTAGAACCATAGAACCTGCTATTATACCGAGGCTTTCCTAAAACTAAAAAATGGGGAGCATGCCCGGGAACTAGGCCTTTAGACCCTTAGCTTAGGAGCTTGTTATTCACGGTATCCAGGACTCCACTGTCCGATAGCTCCGATAGTCCTATTAGCTCGTTTGGAAGGGTAGCACCCGAAATGATATGCCTTTAGGACTGATATCGTATCTAAGCTATCCCCGAGAGTCCATCCTGTAAGTCCCGTTAGCTAAAGCCCCTTTGATTTTATTGGTAGTACTGCAAGCAAGTTCTTAACTCAAAGCTTTTTTCGCCCTTATGCCTAACCGGGATGAAAGAGACTCTCAAGAGGGATTAAACGTTTGTCCTTCCCGTAGAGATAGGACTAGAAAGATTGTCCCATGTGAATATTCAAGCTCTAAACATAGATTTTTCTCGCCTAGATCTGATGGATTGAACTTTAAATAATCCTCCTTTTCTAACTGTTCTGGCTAAGGAAGGGATAAGTTGGACAGCGTCAGATGGTAAAGCACCGCGATCGAAGGGCTCTTCTTTCTTTGATTTGAAAAGAAGGTGAGAGCCTTAACCCTCTTGTCTGTGGGTAAACCATTCAAAGATAGAAAGCAAGTGTCCTCTTCGAAGAGTTATTCGATGAAAAGATCGCTAGCATCCAAGAATGATCTGAGCTGAGGTCTAGACCCAAGGGAATAAGGAGCAGAGCAACTGGCGTAGAAAAAAGGGATAGGGGGCAGAGCGAGCGTTAAGGAAAAAAGCAAAGCTCTCGGCAAAGTCGTGGATATCTAATTGGATTTAGCCCAGTTTATGACATCAGGAGATGAAAACAGCGATCTTACTCCTTTGTCTGATGAATGGTCTGATTTGAGAGCTTCAAGGCAAGCTACTCGTTAGGCTAAGAAAAGAACTAATAAAGAAGGGTCTTGTCTTGCTTAGAGACGTACCAGTGAATAAGCTTATGGAAGCGAATGAGGAGCGGAAGAGAGAGGAATTTAAGAATCTGGGAGTCGCAAGTGTTTGACCAAGGCGGGGTTTTGTAGCGTGTATTATTCTAGTATTAGCGAAGAGATGT
>CANYBF011300526.1:0-15300 GCA_948192965.1 Dalechampia spathulata | reverse complement strand
GGGCATTTTGGGAATAAAGATTATATGACATGAGAAATCTATTTTAGGGTATGACTTAACATAATTAGTCATACATTGAGTTGACATTAATCCATACTCAAACCTAAAAGAGATAGTGATGGTGAAAGGAGTTTATTACAGAGGTGTCTGATATAGAAGGGTTGAAGTCAAACCAATATTTAACCTCCTAATATTTGGGTAATCATAATGTATAACTAGATACCGCTCATGATTTACATGTTAAATATAAGATTTAACATGTTTCCAACATATTAGGAACCCAAGAGGTCACACACTTACAAATGAGGAATCAAGCTTAAAAGGGTATTTTCGTACTTTTAGGAAAAGTCAAAAATTACTTATGGAAATTAATTCGGCCTTCACAAGAGTAATTGTGAGGAAGATGAAAATTCCATAAGATTTTTCTTCTTTTTCTTTGCTAGTTCACAGGAAAGGAGATAGAAGCAATTAGTTGCTTGCTTGGACATCCTTGTTTCGTTTGGATACTATTGGAGGCTGCCTATCTTGGTGGTTTTTGGTTTGCTACAACCATAAACGCTTTAGAGATAAAGAACGAAGGACATCTGCATTGAAAGTAAGAGTTACTATCCAATATGCCATATCTTTTCTCTAAACTGGTTTCTCTGTGTTTTGATGCAAAGATCTTCTTTTGGTTTGTTGTTTTAAAATGAAAATTTTAAATTTCTTCTGCTGCTTAATCACTAAACAAACCAACAGGGTAGCAATAAGCACATGATCGTTATTCTAGCTTGGTGATGAATATTTCAAGTCCTATGTTCCTTATCATTTGTGTTATCTTCTTGCCTTTGAATCCATTTCACTTCTTTATTCATTTACTTTAGCAATTGCTTACTTTCAGACACCAAACCATTATCCTTGCTCAAACAAACTAGAAATCCAAGTAGTGGTGGATAAACCACTAAATCCTCATAGGATTGATATCTTACTACAACAATCTGTATACTTGCAGTGAAGTAGTTAATAAAACTACTATCGTTTCAGGGATGATCAATAAATAACTTAAATTGACTCACATGTGACACACATCAAAAATGAAATATATGGATTTCATGATTTAATGATGTTTAAGTGGAAGTCATGTTAGATTAATATTATTTCAAGTGTTTAAGGTTGAATTAAGCTTGAAATCATTAAGAAAATGAATTAAAATCATTAATAAATTTGAGAGAATTTGATAATTTTAGCTGATTACATCAAATGATGACTTTAATTAAATTTAATGAATGAAATGATATAAAAGATGTTAGAAATGAATTATGTAAAGATTTAATTTTAATTAATAGGAAAAATTAAGTAAGAATTAATGTGTTTAATTTTAAAGAATTCACCCTATATAGAAGAGTACAAGAATGATTATTTTTAATTTTATTTCATTATAAAGCATGTTATTTTAATTAAGTACATCTGATTTATAGTGGAAAAATATAAGTTTTATAACTAAATTGGTATTTTTATGAAGAAAATGTTAGACATGGTGTCACACCCTGACCAGGTGTGTCATGCTCCCGTAGAATAGTTAATGATTCTCTAAAAGAAAATCATTAACCACCCTACAAGGGATGAACCTTCCTCTTGATTATCATGCATGTGGTATTAGTAATAAATGATAAACTTGCAGAATAAATGAAAATAACATCTCTGACATGCCCATCTTACATTTACTGCCTTAAGGAAAATAAATACAACTTAAAACTAATCTAAGTCCCTGTCTTTAGAAGGCTCTTGCTGAATTATTGACTTGGGATCTGTGTTCTTTACTCGAATGTTAACCTGCATCTATCAAATGACTAATGCTGAGTATATCACTCAGTGGTGCTGTAATCCTAAACAAGCAATAATATGTAAATAGATGACATAAGCTAAACCTTTTTATCATATCATAGACAAACATTACCTGTAACATATATAACTTTTTGCAAGCCACATAAAGAACTATACTTACTCTTTCGTTGGCATACTTAGATCACAATCCATTAGCATACCTTATACCATAACATTTATAATATATACGCTACTTTCTACTGAGCAACACCCTTACTGTAAAAGTATGCTTTAGTATCTATATTACATCAATATTTCCTTTATCTTATCATTATCAATATCATGAATACATCTCATGTATGATCACCTATACGATACCACATGTTGACATACAACAATCATATTACATAGATACCATAACATACATATACCATATCACATATATACCATATCACATATTCACATATGTTCATATATTCATATCACATATAGTCATGCCGTAATACAATATGGTATATCCGGTGAATATTCATTCATTTTCCATTCATCTTTCATCATTGATGTAATCTTCCATCGCATCAGTAAAATGAGGACACCATCATCTTTGGTATACCTTCTTTCTATAACATTCTTTATAGCCATCATTAGATATCTATAACACGTTCATACGTTCATATATGCACACTTGGTGCTTCATTCATCTTTTTCCTTTTATGTTCATGACATGTGAATGAGAATGACTATGCATGAGAATGCATTCATATCATTTCTTTTCTTGTAACATATCATTTCTTTTTTTTCTTTTATGATTATGCATAATCTCTTTCATACTAGGTCCCTGTAGGTACTGGTACTTATCTCCCGAAGTAGGGCATTAAACTATGTGGTTCTATAAACCTATAATTTTTAATTGTAGGTCTTGAGACTCATCTCCCATAGGGAGGGCATTAAACTGTATGATTCCTCAAGGGAATCCATCATCTGTATAAACCAGTATGATACGATCATATAGCTCTTCTTTTCCTTTCCCCCTTTCTCCTCTCTATGCATGCCATGAATGTATCCTTAGATATACATATGATTCATGACATGATACTCATGCATTATTTCATGATGCTATGGAGAATACGGATAATTAAACATCTAGATGACATGAGTCATCATCCACATCATTTACATAAGTCATATAGTGCCTCATGCACATAGTTCACACATATTCTTCATTCATATCATGATTCATCAATCACTTCAATCACCAACACTAATTAACACATCATTAACCATCAAACACATGTTTTTCCTATTCAAATAAACATTTCATTCCCTTATCTTCCTATCATCTATACGTTAACTTATACAAAAGCTTATATAAACACAAAATATTAACAATAAGGTAAGTTCATACTTACCTGTTGATGATTCCCTAACAAATCATCTATCACAAAAAGCACTAACCTGTGGTTGTGACACGCTTATCATATGCTCGTAGTCTGTCATACCCACATATGAGACCCTGGTAGTTTGATCCTTATGTATGCGAATGTGCATGTATGCATATGCGTATGAATAATCTAACGTATGTGTATGTGTATGTGTATCTATGTGCCTATTTGTTTGCTGAATGAAATGTTATATTGCTTCCTTGATTTGTGAATGTCTTTATGAATGCTGGTGCATGAATATGATGATGGTGAGTGTATTGATTGGGTGACGTGATATTGTATTTGTAAACACATGTTATTGTGTTATGAGGATGGGATGTGAGGGTGTTGCTGCCTTACTGAGGTATCTCTATCGTATAAGGGGTGAACACTGCATTTAGCATGCTATGAGTGAGGTTTTAGAAGTGTTTATGCTTGATTGGAGTTAGGTATGTTGGGTATGAGCTTAGGAAGAGGGGAAGAAGGAGGTTTGAGAGTGGTATGGGCGTACAGATCACCTTACAGGCGTACCAAAATAGGGGAAATGAGGGAGTGAGGCTCCTGGAGACCGTACCGGCATACCAAAGGGGTGGTCCGGCCGTACGTGAACTTGCAGGAAATTGGGTTTGTCAGGTGGATTATGGACGTACTGGCGTACCAAATGTGGTATGGGCGTACCATCCCTCATAGGAAATTATGTGCATCAGAAGTTTTAGTTCAGTACGGGCATACCAAGATACATATGGTCATACGCGACTTAAGTTTGACTGTTTTAAAGATATTTTAAATGTTTGACTCAGTTTTCTTTCACCCTTCACCCTTCTAAACCCTCTTAAACATTTCCTAAACATTAGAGTTTGAGTTTCTAGGCCTTTAGCTTGCATAAGAGTGCTAGATTGAAGTGGTGCTCAATAGTGACAGGATTGATAGAAGTAGTTCGACTCCAAGTTTGTGCTAAGTTTATGCGATATGTGTTGGTTTGGTTTATTCTTGCCTTGAACCTAAGGAAGGTCTAGGAATGATGTTTCTTATCGGTATACTAATGTTTGGTGCATGTTATTAATTATCTATGATGAAATGAGGATAGTTCATGACTTGCACATGCATAAGCATTTGTGTGGCATGCATGGAGCTAATGAAGAGAAAAAGGAAAGAGAGTAATGAGAGCAGAGCTAAGATCTGGGCATACTAGGTCAAATAATGATGGGATTCCTCATGGAATCATTTAGGTTATTGCCCTCTCTAAATGGAGATGAGTCTCAAGACTTACAGTAGGAAAAGGGTGCAAAGCCCCATATGTTTATATGCCCTCCTTTGGGAGATGAGTACCGGTACCTAAAGGGATCTAGTATGTACGAGAGGAATATGCACAATTATATAAAAACAAGAGCAAATGAGTGAAATGAGAATGAGGAAGAATGTAAGGCATAGCCACATCTGCATTGTATGTATGAGAAACATGTGCTATAATGGTCTATATGATGATGCTATTGATGAATTAAGATGTTTGATATAGGATGCTTACAATAGTTGTTGTGTGACAAGTTATACCTACGTATTTGATTTATGTTTCTTTAGTACCACTGAGTTTTATACTCAGCATTTATCATTTGATGAATGTAGGTTCTACGCCTTCGGGAGAGCAGTTCGACCAGCGGTAGAGGTTGTCAGCAGAGAAGATTCTTCTCAAAGTGGTATAGAACCCTAAGGGCATACTCCGATTCATTTTTAGTTAGAGTAGTTCTGTTGATCCTAATGGTAGTAGTCTACTCTGTATTTTATGGTGTACCTGTATAGGAATCATATGAACCCTGTCATATGATTGGTATTGTATGTATATAATATAAGTGAGTTGCATGCTGATGCAAATTCCATGAATGAATGATTGCTTATCCAGGTGCGGGTATGACAATTCTTCCCTCCTAAAAAGAAATTTCATCCCCGAAATTTGAATTGAACTCACTAGGAAATAAGTGGGGATATTGTTCTCTCATAACAGATTCTCTTTCTCACATGGCCTCCTGTCCTGTGTGATGGTTCCATAAAACCTTGACTAATGGAATCCATTTGTTCCTTAGCTGTTTGGTTTCCCGTGCTAAAATCTGAATTGGCTCTTCACTGTAAGACAAATCCTGTTGCACCTCTATAGATTCAATTGGAATAATATGAGAAGGATCTGACCTATACCGTCTTAGCATCGAAACGTAAAACACATTATGCATCCGATCTAACTTTAGTGGCAAGGCCAATCTATAGGCTAACGGTCCCACTCTCTCGAAGATCTCATACAACCCAATGAAACGAGGACTCAATTTTCCTTTCTGACTGAATCTCAGAATCTTCTTCCACGGAGACACCTTAAGAAAAACTTTATCTCCAACCTTATACTCTATATCCCATCTTTTCAAATCGGTGTAGGATTTATACCTATCCAATGTTGCTTTCAATCTAGCTTTAATCACTTGTACCTACTCTTCTACCTATTGTATCAATTCAAGACCAACTAGCCGTCGTTCACCAACCTCATTCCAGTGTAACGGTATTTGACATCGTCGACTGTACAATGCCTCGTAAGGAGCCATCTGTATACTGAACTGATAGCTATTATTATACGTGAACTTGATCAATGGTAAATAGCAATCCCAACTACTTTCCCATTCCATAATACAAGCACGTAGCATATCCTCAAGGATTTGTATCACTCTCCTTGACTGGCCATCGATCTAAGGATGAAATGCGGTACTAAACTGTACTATGGTACCTAAAGCTCTCTAAAATGTACCCCAAAATTGTGACGGGAATAGTGAATCTCTGTCAGATACTATCGAGGATGAAATCCTATGTAACTGAACAATCTAATCAATATACAGTCCAACCAACCTCTCCAGACTATAATCCATACGCACAGGTAGGAAATGAGCTGTCTTCATCATTTTGTCTATGATTACCCATATGGCATCATGTCTGTTCTGCATCATCAGTAATCTTGTAACAAAGTCCATAGTAATCCGATCCCATTTCCATTTTGGTACCAGTAAGGGACTAAGTAATCCTGTTGGTACCTGATGTTCTGCTTTAATGCGTTGACATACCAGACACTTAGCCACATACTTAGCAATATCAGTCTTCATACCAATCCACCAATAGTACTATTTCAAATCCCAATACATCTTAGAACTACCTGGATGATATGAATACACATAACTGTGAGCTTCCTTTAGAATCAACTTCTTAAGCTCAGCATCTATGGGAACGTACAATCTATCCCCGTATCTTAGATTACCATCACCATCTATCATGAAAAGTGAAGTCTTACCCGTCTGAACTTTCTGTAGCTACTTCTAATACTCCTCATCATTCACTGTACTTCTTTGAATCTGTTCGATCAATATTGGTTTTACTTGCAACTGTAACTGAGCTATAATACCATCAGGTTGCATCATTAAGGAAGCATTTAACTGTCGCATCTCTCAAACTAATATTAACGGTGACTGTCTCAACCCATCAACCAATTTACAGTTTAACACATCAACTACTAAATTAGCTTTCCCCATATGGTAGTCGATTACACAATCATAATCTTTTATTAATTCAAGCCAATGTAGTTGCCTTAAGTTAAGCTTCTTCTGGGTGCCCAGGTACTTCAAACTCTTGTGGTCAGTATACATATAACATAACTCCCCATACAAATAATGTCACCAAATTTTTAATGCAAAGACGATGGTGGCTAATTCTAAGTCATGGGTAGTTCTTTTCATGCGGCTTCAATTATCTCAAAACATACGTAATTTCCTTTCCTTCTTGCATATGTAAACACCCTAGTCCATTAAACGAAGCATCACTATACACTATAAAGTCTTTCCCAGGTACAGGTAAAGTCAATAACAGAGCTTGAGTCAAACAGTCCTTCAATCTATCCAAACTGCGCTGACATTCCTCTGACCAACAAAAAGGAACATCATTCCTAAGTAGCATTGTCAACGGTAAGACGAGCATCGAGAAATCTTTAACAAACCGTCGGTAATAGCCGGCTAATCCTAGAAAGCTATGAACCTCACAAAGATTCTATGGCGTAAGCCAATTAAGTACGGCTTCTACCTTACTCGGATCTACTCGAATTCCCTCGATTGAAATCACATGTCCCAGAAATGCTACTTGTTCTAGCCAAAACTCACACTTAGACAGTTTCTCGTATAACCGTTTCTCCAATAAACATTGTAACACTAACCTCAAGTGCCTGTCATGATCATCCCAAGTCTTTGAGTACACCAAGATGTTGTCAACGAACATGACTACAAATTGATCTAAATAATCTAGAAAGATCATGTTCATCAATGCCATAAAAGCTATCGGAGCATTCATCAATCCAAATGACATTACTAGGAACTCATAATGACCATAACGAGTTCGGAAAGCTATCTTCGCTATGCTCCCCTCTTTGACCTAAAGTTAGTGGTATCCTGATCTTAAATTAATTTTAGAAAATATCACGGCATCTTTTAACTAATCAAACAGGTCATCAATATGTGGCAAAGGGTATCTGTTCTTGTTGGTCACCTTGTTCAGTTGCCTGTAGTCGATACACATTCTCATTATCCCATCTTTCTTCTTTACAAACAAGACCGGTGCACCCCATGGTGATACACTCAGTCTAATGAAACCTTTATCAAGTAATTCCTGTAACTGTATCTTCAATTCTTTCAATTCCAGTGGAGCCATACGTTACGGTGTCATAGAGATTGGCTCGGTACCCGGTAACACCTCTATCTTGAATTCCACCTCTCTTTCTGGCGATAACTCTGGTAATTCCTCTGAAAATACATCTGGAAAATCATATACCATCAGAATATCGACTAATGGTATTCCCCTCTATCTCATATCTGTTACATGTGCCAATATCGCATCACAACTCTGTACTACTAATCTCTAAGCTGCCATAGTCGAAATCACTCTGGCAGTTACTGATGGCACATTACCTCAGATTATAATCATACCTTACTCTGGATGTTTCAGAGTCACTATCTTTTGGTGGTAATCCATCACTGCTCTATACTTAGCTAGCCAATCCATACCCAAAATGATATCATACTCATGAAACGACATCTTAACCACGTCCGACGGGAAACACAAATTATGTATATACAAATGACATTGTCGATACACCCTATTAACTACCACATCCCTTCCTAAAGGACTTGATACCGCTATCTCATAGCCTAATCCCTCACATGGTATAGTAAGTAAGTGAGCAAATCCCGCATTAACGTAAGAATGCAAAGATCTGGGATCAAATAAAACCAACACATCATGATCAAAGATAAGAACATTACCGATCACTACATCTGAGGTAAGCTAATCGTCCTGTTTCATCAAATTATACACTCACGCTGGAGCCCCAACAATCTGATTCATGGACCCCTGACTAGTGCCACAGCCTCCCCCATCTTGGCTTCTCCCTCTACCTCTGCCTCTGCCTCTCTTAGGGCCTTGAAAACTCCCAGTATTAGGTTGAGCTATCAGACCTTGCTGATAAGGTCTGCCTTCTGGGGCAGTGTACACAGGCGTATCATATCATGTAGGACACTCCCTAGCATAGTGACCAACTCTCCCATAATGATAACACAAGTCGGTACCCATCCGATAAGCCCCATGGTGTGCTTGGCCACAAGTACAACATAAACCCGATCCTGTACTCAAATTATCACTGTACGATGAGGGTCTCCCACTCTGTACTCATCGGGGTAGTAAAGGTCTAACATCACCTGGTCGTGGAGAAAAGGAGCCTTGGAACTTGCCCCTCTTCTGATATCCCAATGAAGAACTCAAGCCTCTGTATGATCTCCTCAACAACTCTAAGCGGGCATGCTTCTCTTGTATCATCTGCTCTTAGTTCAAGGCGTTAGCCATTAATACCAAAAAAATCCATGTAGTTAAAACCCTAAACCAATGTTTTAATCCAAAAATTCAAACCTTGTTCAAATCTTTTACATCTTTCACGACCCAAAGTCAGAATGTTGGTCGCATAATAGGCCAACCGAGTGAACTCCCTCTTATAGTCTACAACCGACATGTCTCCCTATTTTAAGTGGAGAAACTCATCCAACTTCTGATCAGTATATGCTGTAGGCACATATTTCTGATGAAACTCCCTCCAAAAGTCATCCCAAGTCAGCACGGGAGGGTCTGCCATACTCTGCGAAATGGTCTTCCATGATTCGTATGCATCTTCTTGTAATAAGGAAATTGTATACTCAAACCTGGCCACCTCGGGGCACTTCAGGTGGCGTAGAACTCTCTGCATCTTCTCTAACCACATTTCTGCCTCATACGGATCCATTGTACCCATAAAATCAGTGGCACCATACGATCTCAACTTGGTAAAGTCTAGCTTATATTCCTCTCTTGGCGCTGGCAAGGGTGGAGCTGGAGTAACAGGTATAGTCTGATCCTCGGCCCATAAATACTAAAGAAACTGAGCAAACTGAGCTACTATCGGATCAACTGTCGAAGCATCTGCTCCATCAACCCGAGATGCTTTCTCACTGGGTCCCCCTTGTTCCTCCTGTCTCGGCTATCTCTTAACCCTATCTCCTGTACCTGACATACTCTCTTGGGGATTAAAGTTATCCCCTCCTTCCTCACCCACTATAATAGCTTGATCCATCATAGAACCAAACCTGTGCCACAATAACATAACTTATAATAGTCAACAGCGGTAAGGACTGGCAACTCCCCATGTGTAGCTTATTAATCATTGGTAGTAGTCCTAATTGACAGACAAGGTACATGGTAAGCTAAACCATAGCTCTAATACCACTAAAACATGTCACACCCAGCCCATACCTGGAGTAACATGCTCCCGTAGCATGAGTATCAATTTTCCCCAAGGGAGAACCATTACTCATACCACAAGGGATACATCATCTCTAAAATCTACTAAGGTTTGTATGGGTATCCGTCCCTGTATTAAGTGGTAAAAGAAGGTAATAGCATGGCATATACACATAAAACATATCATACCGTGACGTATGTGTATGTGTATCTATGTGCCTATGTGATTGCTGAATGAAATGTGATATTGCTTCCTTGATTTATGAATGTCTTTATGAATGCTGGTGCATGAATATGATGATGGTGAGTGTATTGATTGGGTGATGTGATATTGTATTTGTAGACGCGTGTTACTATGTTATGAGGATAGGATGTGAGGGTGTTGCTACCTTATTAAGGTATCTCGGTCGTATAAGGGGCGAACACTGCATTTAGCATGCTATGAGTGAGGTTTTAGAAGTGTTTATGCTTGATTGGCGTTAAGTATGTTAGGTATAAGCTTAAGAAGAGGGGAAGAAGGAGGTTTGAGAGTGGTACAGGTGTACAGATCATCATACGGTCGTACCAAAATAGGGGAAATGAGGGAGTGAGGCTCTTGGAGACCGCACGGGTTTATCAGGTGGTCCAGCCATACATGAACTCACATGAAATTGGGTTTATCAGGTGGATTGTGGAAGTACAGGCATACCAAATGTGGTACGGGTGTACCGTCCCTCGCAGGAAATTATGTGCATCAAAAGTTTTAGTTCGGTACGGGCGTACCAGGATACATATGGCCATACGTAACTTAAGTTTGATTATTTTAAAGATATTTTAAACATTTGACTCAGTTTTCTTTAACCCTTTACCCTTCTAAACCCTCTTAAACCCTCTTAAACATTTCTTAAACATTAGAGTTTGAGTTTCTAGGCCTTTAGCTTGCATAAGAGTGATAGATTGAAGTGATGCTCGATAGTGATAGGATTGATAGAAGTAGTTTGACTCTAGGTTTGTGCTAAGTTTATGCGATATGTGTTGGTTTGGTTTGTTCTTGCCTTGAGACCTAAGGAAGGTCTAGGAATGATGTTTCTTATTGGTATACTAATGTTTGGTGCATGTTATCATTTATCTATGATGAAATGAGGATAGTTTATGACTTGCACATGCATAAGCATTTGTATAGCATGCATGGAGCTAATGAAGAGAAAAAGGAAAGAGAGTAATGAGAGCAGAGCTAAGCTCTAGGCATACTAGGTCAAATAATGATGGGATTCCTTATGGAATCATTTAGGTTATTGCTCTCCCTAAAGGGAGATGAGTCTCGAGACCTATAGTAGAAAAAGGGTATAAAGCCCCACATGTTTATATGCCCTCCTTCGGGAGATGAGTACCGGTACCTACAGGGATCCAGTATGTGCGAGAGGAATGTGCACAATTACAGGAAAACAAAAGCGAATGAGTGAAATGAGAATGAGGAAGAATGTAAGGCATAGCCACATCTGCATTGTATGTATGAGAAACATGTGCTATAATAGTCTATATGATGATGCTATTGATGAATTGAGATGTTTGATATATGATGCTTACGATAGTTGTTGTGTGACGAGTTATACCTACGTATTTGATTTATGTTTCTTTAGTACCACTGAGTTTTATACTCAGCATTTATCATTTGATGAATGTAGGTTCTACGCCTTCGGGAGAGCAGTCCGACCAGTGGTAGAGGTCATCAACAGAGAAAATCCTTCTCGAAGTGGTACGGGACCCTAAGGGCATACTCCGATTCATTTTTTGTTAGAGTAGTTCTGTTGATCCTAGTGGTAGTAGTCTACTCTGTATTTTATGGTGTACATGTATAAGAATCATATGAACCCTATCGTATGACTGGTATTGTATGTATATAATATAAGTGAGTTGCGTGCTGACATAAATTCCATGAATGAATGATTGCTTATCGAGGGTATGATATGTTTTATGTGTATATGCCATGCTATTACCTTCTTTTACCACTTAATACGGGGATGGATACCCATACAAACCTTAGTAGATTTTAGAGACGACGTATCCCTTGTGGTATGAGTAGCTATTCTCCCTTGGCAAAAATCGATACTCATGCTACGGGAGCATGTTACTCCAGGTATGGGCTGGGTGTGACATAGTCCCTCCGTAGACTCCCTCTGGCCTTAGCCTTTAAATCTTAAGCTATTTCTTCTCTTAATCCCAAAACCCTAATATTTAAGAGAGTTTGGAAGAGTTTATCTTAAGAAAAGTAGGCATACTTATCCACTTCAACTCTTTTAAAAAGTCAACAATTAGTCACGTATGGCCATACCAAATCCAGTACGACCATACCAAACGACATCTACTGATGCCCTATTTTCCTATGAGCACTAGTATGCCCGTACCACCTCAATTTTCCTGACAAGCTATATTTCCTGCTAGTAACGGTACAGTCATACAACCCAATGGTATACCTGTACCACCTCAATTTTCCTGACAAGCTACATTTCTTGCTAGTAACAGTACGGTTGTACAACCCAATGGTACACCTGTACGTACCCAGGAACACAATACCACTCATCTCTCATGACTGGTATGCCCGTACGGTAGCCCGTACACCCATACCACAGCCTAGCCTACATGCCACAAACCATTCCAAACTTACTCCCAAGGTACCTAAACCAGAACTCAATCATAATACACTTCTTAAACATCAATCTTTAAACTTTTTCTCCCCCTAACTATCATTCTATCACTTGCACATTCATATTCCATCATACATAATCAAGAATCCAACCTCATTCCATAACCGTCAATCAAACTGACATATACATATATGTATGCATGTACATATAAATCCTATCATTCTATATACAATAGTGCAATACACAAACAGGGTCATTGTGGGTGTGACACATGGAATGTGATTTTTATAAGACTTTGGAGGTTGAATTTATGATGATGAAAATGAGGGAAAGAAAATGTCTTTTCTAGAGATGGATTCAGGAATTCTAAAATTTTTAATTCATGCATTTTAAATTGTAAAGGAAACTTTATAAAAATGATATCTAAAGTTTGCATGCTAAATAGTAGATGAAATGCCTAGAATAATTAAGTTATTAATGAAAAAGGATGAAATTAAGATAAAATTAATATATATTTAAGTGGAGGAGAAAGTAGTTTAGAAGTATGGATTGGTACTTTATTATATAATTCTTCCAATAGTATAAAAAGGTGTTAAGATTGATTTATACTTATAGCTCTACTATTATTCCATAATTACAGTTTAAGATGAAGAGGAAAATAAAAGAAGCAGAAAGGAAAAGGCAAGGAAAACTAACAAAAGAGATTTGGGCACAATTATGATTTTTGTTCCATTACATTAATATATAAGAATAATTATTTGAGATAATTTTATATATTTTTATGAAAATGTGAATTTATAAAGTCTAGTTGCTTAAATGGATTTTAAGTAAATATTAAACTTTCTTAAGTTTTATTTATTAAATTATAAGATTGATTTTCAAAATGAAACTTTCTAATGTTTATTAAAAATGCTTATAAATGTTTCATATGTAAGAGTTTTATAGAAAGGAAAGTTTTGGTTTAATGATGATTTATATGATAGATAAGTTGATTTTATTTATATAATTTGAAAGATATGACTTTTAGAAAGTGATTTTGATCAAATATCAGAACATAGATGGATATAATGATGATAAGGTATATGTCCTCATTAGAGGTTGAGATGTTTAATCCCTCTCTAGTAAGAGGCATGCATATTATGATGAACATTTAAGGGATTAAAATTTCTAGTCTCTCTTAAGGATGTGATTGAGATATATTATCTCCTATTCAGGATGAAGAAAAAATAAATGAATCATGTCATATGAGATGATTATGGATGTAAGAGATGTAAAATGTTATGGTATGAAATTTATTACGAGGGAGAGAAAAATTGTTAATATGCTTACTTTTAATTACTTTAAAAATACAAGATGAGATTTATTAAAGATTATTTGAAAATATATTTAAAAGGCAACTATGATTTGAAATATAAGTTTCAAAAAAGGTTGATGACATGATTTTATTTAAAAGTGAGATTGAATTCATAAATTTTTTATTATATTATATTATTATTTAAAAATTTATTTTATTAATGATTTATATTTAACTTATGATATTTATGTCTCTTTTTTATGTGAATTTATATAATGTAATCATTTTTTTCTTATATATACTTGTTATGCATTACTACATTTTATACTTAGAGATCATCTTTTAATGAATTTAGATAAAGAAGAAACAGTGGACAGAGTTAATCCATTATTTCACCCGATAAGTAGAAGTTATCAATGGAAAGTCTTCTAAGTAACAACTCTACTTTGGATATTTTGTTATGTAATTATGGATATAAGTATGTGTGAGCGCCGATTTCTGCCGGGGCCCAGAGCAAGGCTTGCGAAAGTCACGGACCGGGGACTGCACTTGGAGCGAAAGCGTAGTCTTCCTAAGGGGTTCCCTTAAGGAATGGTACGGACTCGAAAGAGTCATAAGGAGTTACCACCGGATGGTTCCGGATTGGTCCAACTGACCCATAGCATGAGTGCTAGTTAAACCCTTCAGAGATTGGGTTTGGGTGGTGGAGATCTATTCTATGAGTTTCAAAAATCAATTTTACCATTTTAGTTGGGATTAATTGTCCTAAGCAGGCAAGCATGTGAGCATAATTGTAAACACACAGCGCGTCATATGAATTAACGTTGCAAAGTTGCACGTAGAATGACATATAAGGCTATATGGCATTTAGATAGCATGGCATATGCATGTCATGTGATATAGCGATAAAAGTAACATGGCATATGCATGTCATGTGAGTATGAATGACATATCATATGCATGATATAACAATCCTAATACGTGAGCACATATTATGGTAAATAGCGTATTACATTATGCGTTAACGTTCTTAATTCATTTTAGCGTTAGGCGTATAGTGTATGCGATGCATATGCATAAATGACATATCACATGCATGATATGTAATGATGGCTATCATGGCATATGCATGTCATGGCATAATGAGTAGCATACCATATGCATGGCGTATGTGTGGCATATCATATGTATGATATGTATGATGGTGTAATACATGTCATATGTATAACATGTTAGATGTATGACATACTGTCGCACCCTAATTTTGGACCGGCTTGATCCAGATCGATCCGGGATGTTTCTGGGCCAGTTCGGGTTAGTCTTAGGC
>CANYBF011300332.1:0-19452 GCA_948192965.1 Dalechampia spathulata | reverse complement strand
AAGTATAGTAATCCATAGTTAAGATAACCTTGATATCTCAAGTCTAAGGATACTTGCACTACTGATATGAGTGAGATATAATTTCACAGACATAGATCAATTATCCATATGAAATCTCACTGGCAAGGTCTCCAATGAACTATACTATACTACTCATCCACATATTCACTTTAGACATCTCATATCATGATGAATGAGAATCATCCCTATATAGGAAGTGTAACATGTGTTGATCTTTCCATATTAATAATGTCCATTCTTATTAATACCATGATCAGGGATATTTAGATATTGAATATTTGCATACAATATGAATCTCATTCCATAAACTCTATGGATTCCTTTGCACTGTTCCAATATCATGGACTTTAATATATATAGTTTAATACTCCAAGTAAAACAAGTTGATGTAAAACATTGTATTATATAATGAATAATGCCTTTATTAATGAAACATATAGTTCAAATACACATGATGCTCTAAAGCATACACTAATAGTTAGAACTCTTCACATTTCTTAAAACAAGTGTCCCAGTTATGTTAGGAGTCTTTACAATTCTCAAAGTAAGTGTCCTAGTTGTATTAGGACTCTTCAAAATTCTCAAAATAAGTGTCCTAGTTTGTTTAGGACTCTTCTCTAGTATGAGCAACTTGTAAATAAAATAATAGAATAGAAGATATTTTTGTTTTGTTTTATTTTTGTTTTTGGTTTTTTTTGATATGACTCAAACGACTAGAATAAGGTAATGAATAGACTCACTAAATGCATAAACATAACTAGCAACTTAAATAAATAAATTGGCATATAATAAGAAAATAAACAAATTAACAAAACCCTAGGAACTAAGATAAATAGGAATTTACCTTGCCTTTGGTCTCTGATACCAAATGACGTGGAACCCAATGGCCAAGTATGCCACAAACCTACATGTACCTAAGATATAGCTCCAATCCCCAAAGTAGCAAGTATGGAAATGAAAATGATAAGACTTAATGGAAGAAGAGAAAATGCCACAATTAAATTGATAAGTTAACCCTAATTCCTAATGCAATTAGAAGAAAGCAAATCCTCACTTCTTAACTAAATACATAAATTGCATAAGCATAAATAAAACCAAAATTGGTTCTATGTATTGAATGATAATTGAAAGGTTTACATAAGCTTCTTATTTATACTAGTTTCTAATCCTAGTTCTTCAAGGATATGGAAGTCTTAATCTAAGGAGGACTTGGTCTTCTACTCCTACTCTAACTTAAAAGACAAATAAATAACTTAAAATAATGCTATAATTACATGGAAATTCATATAAGCTCATTAAGCTACTAATTGGCCTAGCTTCCTTTCCTTATTGGGTCCTCAACAGGCCTAACTTATGGCCCAGCATGCCTAACTACTCTATAGGCTTATGAAATAAGGCTATGACTTCATAATTAGACTCAAATGGCATCCTTTAGGCTCCATTATCTTCTAAATTTTCCCCAAGCAATATTATGGCCTTAGGCACCTCTTTAAGCTCCAAATAGCACTTGTAGAAAACTTGTTCTTTTAGCTCCATTGTTAGAAGATATTTTTGTTTCTTTCTTTTTCATTTTATAGTTTTGATAACAAGCAAATAGCTAGAACAAGGTATTTAAAAGAATCATACAACAAACAAGCAAAAACTAGAAACTTAAATAAATAAAATGGCACATAATAAGAATAGAAACAAATAAAACAAAACCCTAGGAACTAAGATAAATAAGAATTTACCTTACCTTTAACTCTAATACCAAACGACGAGGAACCCAATGGCAAGTATGCCACAAACCCCTATAATGCCTTCCAAGGCTTTATGGAAGAAGAGAAAATGTCACAATTAATTGATAAGTTAACCTTAATTCCAAATGCAATTAGAAGAAAGCAAATCCTCACTTCCTAACTAAATACATAAAATGCATAAAGCACAAAACTAAAAGGTTGTTTATTGATTAATTCAAAAGTACCTTAATAGGTTTACATAAGCTTCTATCTATACTAGCTTCTAACCCTAGTCCTTCAAGGATATTGAAGTCTAATATAAGGAGGGCTTGGTCTTCTATTCCTAATCTAACTTAAAAGATTAATAAATAAAATAAAATGATGCTATAATTACATGGAAATTCGTACAAGCTAATTAGGGTAATAATTAGCCTGACTCCTTTCCTTATTAAGTTCTCAACAGGCCTAACTTATGGCCCAGTATGCCTAGCTACTCCATAGGCTTATGAAATAAGGCTATGGCTTCATAATTAGACCTAAATGGCATACTTTAGGCTCCATTCTCTTCTAAATTCACCTTAAGAAATATTCTAGCCTTAGGTACCTCTTTAATCTCCAAATAGCATTTGTAGAAGGCTTATTCTTTCAGCTTCATTGTTATTTGTTCTTGAATAAATAAGTTCATGGCTGCTTTATATTTATTGGCTCGTGACCTTGTGAGCGGACCACTTGAAAGAGTTAGTGGTTCTTCATTCAAGCTCCTTGTGTTCTCTTGAGCCCTATGTAGATTCGTATCAATACATGTCTGCAATGCAAGTTATGATATTATTTAATGTTTTCTTCAAACATGATATATAGTATGAATTTTACATGTATCAAGTTTGTCAAAAATAAATTACATATGCTTTTCAATTACTTGTATACATTGTTTTACAATATAAAGTTTTTTTAAAAAATTTTACTTCCCTTGTAGGATAATTAACGGTTTCCATTTATTTGGAAACTATTTATTATTCTACAGAAGCATGTTACACCATAAGGGGTGTGACATTTCCATTTATGCATTTTTGGCTTGTGCTGCCCAAGGCTGTTTTCTTAAGTTGAGGAGATATTGCCTAACATCTCAGATTTTTATTTCATTGAAAATCCTTTGTAATAGCTTCTATTTTACTTCTCCGGCATGTATGATTTAGCTTTATTTCATCATGTATCCTCTATATGTTTGGGCCATTATTAATTCTCATTCGTACTACCATGCCTTATTATGCTGCTATGCTTGCTTTATCATTATTATATGATGTATGATATGCCATGTCATCATTTCACATGTTATGCTTATGTCATGTCATCTCACATGTCATGCTTATGTCATGTCATTTCATATGTCATGCATATGTCATGTTATCATTTCACATGATATGCATATGCCATGTTATCATTTCACATGACATGCCTATGTCATATCATTTTTTACATGTCATACCTATGTCATGTCATGCTTATGCCATGTCATTTCACTTGTCATACATATGTCATGTTATCATTTCACATGACATTCATATGCCATGTTATCATTTCATATGACATGCCTATGTCATGCCATCTTTTACATGTCATACCTATGTCATGTCATCTTTTACATGTCATGCTTATGTCATGTCATCTTCATATGTCATGTCTATATCATGCTTATGTCATGTCATCTTACATGTCAAGCATATGCCATGTTTCATTCACCATGATTACCATATCATAATGTCATGCCTATGATTGCTATATCATGATTACCATGCTATATCTACTATGATTGTTATCATGCTATCCTTATGAATGCTTGCCTACCTAGGATAATTAACTCAACTAAAATGGTAAAATCAAAGTTGAAACTCTAAAGGAATAGATCTTCACCACTTGAACCCATCTTTGAAGGGTTTAACTTAGCACTCATGTTATAGGTCGGTTAAACCAAATCCAGAACCATCTGATGGTGACTCCATCTTGTGACTCTTTTGAGTTTATTTCATTCCTTAAGGTAGCCCCTTGAGAAGATTGCACTTTTGCTCCAAAGAAGCCCAGATTCATGCATTGCAAGCCTTGCTCTAGGTCACAGCGAAAGCCTCACCCACAATGGTGACTCCATTGGCACCTACCATAAAAGAGTGGTGGCATTGAAATCTTTGAGTTTTATTTCTATTTTCCTATTCTAGTAAGGTTGGTTGTATTGCATATCACTTACACATTTTGCTTCCACACACCACTATTTGTTCCATTTCAAATTGATGATTATGAGTGGGTGAGAATCTTGGACTCTATTTGACTCCTTAGGAAATCAAATTTACCATCACCACTTGCTACCTTGTACTAAAGATCATTGATGATTCCTTAAATAGATAGATGCAAGGTATAGTACTATATCAATGATTCCATTCAGTTGGATAGGTTATGGACAATGTGGTGGAGGATCTTGACCTGTTCTTATTAGACTAAAACCCATGTAGCTAACCATAACAACATTCCAAAACTAAGACCCTCTATTCGCATGCTATATGGATCTATGCCTTGTCATATCAGTCAATTTGCCTAAATCCAACCACTTTTCCCACCTCGTATAGCTTTCCTAAGAATCAAAAATCATTTCATGATTTTATATTGGTTGAATAACCTTATACCTATTCCATTAACATTCTCTTATCATAGCAATATGATCATGTCATCTTACTCTACTAAGAGTTAGAATCCTTTCATGATTTTGTATTGGTTGCAGACCTCATGCCTATTCATTTGGTATTTTCTTTTCATAGCAACATGATCATGTTGAAATGATATTAGATTTCCACTATAATCCTTTAAATGATTGGGCAACGATCATTTTATTGCTTGCCTCACATGTTGAGAGTGTCGTGCCTTGAGTTCCTAGTGTAACTCCAAGCTAGTATCCCACCTAGGAGATTTTAGATTGACCAATATTTGTGGAGGTATAAGGGTGGTAGGGAGGGTTGTGTGTGCTATGTGTTCACTAACCTTTTCATGTTTTCTATCCAACATGCATAAATGCATGCTCATGCATGATTTTCACTAACCATTTTCATTTTGTAGCCATAACACTAGATATTTCTGAGCATAGGTCATACATACATTCTATGTGTCACATCACATGCAATCATGATACGGAAACCCAAGACCTTTGCTCAAGGATCCTCAACTTGTTGATTTCATGAACTTCTTCATAATTGATTCAAGCTAACCAAGGATTTATTAACCCCTCCTAGTTGATCGAATACCTAAATAGTTCTAACGAAAACCATTAACCAAAATCTAGTGGTAACTAAACATAAGTTAAATAAAAAAAAGAATAATCTAACCTAAGAATAAACTCAAGCAAGATAATCAATCACCTTGATATAAACTGAAGGAATTATTCTCACAAGAATAAAACTCAATATGAAAGAAAATAATTAATCATTGAATGCATTTGCCTTTGGCTTACACTAGTATTTATAGTACTTAAGAGATAATCCAACCCTAGATGGATTTGTACTCTTGCTCCTATTCTACTTTGGAAAAGCAAATAAAAACTAATAAAAATTAAGGGGAATTCGTACAAGCCAATGGGTTTTAAAATTGGCCAGACTAATTAACCTTATTGGACTCTATTCTTGGTCTTATGACTAATGGGAATCATAACCAGGCTTAGGCTTGGTTAATTAAATCAAAAACTCACTAAACCAAGCTTTATTAACTATTATTAGGTTGGCTTTTGAGTTAGGTACGTGAATAGTACCCAATCTACTTAATTTCTATAGACTAAAGTCCTAACTATTAATTTTACATTATTCTATTTAGCTTGGATAGAAACCCCAAACTTAAGTCTTCATGGATTAGGAATCCTAGTTGGATTAGGAATCCCAGTTGAAGTAGAACTCTTCATTCCTCAGGAATCCTAGTTAGAGTAAGACTCTTCATTCTTCAACAATTCCAATTGAAGTAGAAATTTTCATTCTTTTAGGAATCCTAGTTGGACTAGGACTCTTCATTCTTCAGTTCTTTGTTAGCTTTGACAACTAGGAATCCTAGTTGGATTAGGACTCCTTCTTTTTTAGGTCTTTTGTTGGTTTGACAGGCTGGAATTATCTATGATAATGAGATTGATGATTTTGAGCTTGTCTTTATTTGAATCCAATGTGACTTAACTCAAATGTGCATCTTTTATATTGTCACTGCTTGTTGTGTATATGCACCTATCTGAGCTTTGATTTTCTTCATTTTAGCTTATGTCATTGGTCCATCATTTAGCCTTGGGAAGTCATTTACTTCTTTAGTTTGATTTGGTTGAATGTCCATGTCATCATGATCTTGGGATATTGTAGTAAATCGCATACACATACCCATGCATTGATGCTAACTCTCTCTTTCATGTGTAGACCATGTCAGGCTGGTAGCCTACTAAGAATGTTGTATCTGCATTAGACACTTTTGCTCTGTACTTGATGATGTCTTGCTTGCTGCTGTTCAGTAACTTATTGATCAATCTATAACCAAGCTCTTGTTTAATGACTTTAAGTCTCTCATATAATAGCAAATCTAGGAAGCTCTTAGTCCTAGAGATTTCATTACCTTGCCAGCTCCTATGAAGGATAAGGGGAAGCAGTCAATCTATATGATGCCAAGATAGATGACGAGGTCTTGCTCCATATGCATGACATTCATAAGTCTGAGACTTTTGCCTTAGAATAGAAGATAGAATAACTGTAGTCTATCATGAAGATCAATGGAATGGGGTCTGATCTTGATTTTGATGAGTTCTCAGTCTGGCCTATCAAGGGGCTGCTTGCTAAGTTCAAGCTCCTGGATGTTCTCAAGTACAACATGGTCAGGATCCAAAGAATCATCTCAAGACTTACATGATGATGATAAGCACTACAAACTTTTCAGATGAGTAGGTAGTGAAACTTTTATTTATCTCACTAGAGGGACCAAAGCTAGCCTGGTATCACAGTCTCAACAAGGTGACCACATCTAAGTGGAAGCTTCTTTGCACTGTATTTTACAAGTAATACAATTTTAAATCTAATTTTGATGTCACTCTGCTAGATCTACAGATGGTTAAGTAGAAACTTAATGAGTCTTTCATAGACTACTTTAACCAATGGATGGATAAGGTTACGCTGGTCAGACAGAAACCATCTGAATCACACATTATCAACAAGCTTATTATGGGGTCACTGCTACTATACTAGGATAAGCTAAAGTATTAGATGTTCCACACCTTTGAGGACATCTACTTTGTAGGCTAAAGGATCAAGTAGATCGAGGGGTTGAAGAAGAAGGAGCCTTCCTTCCTCAAACCTAAAACTATCACATACACCTAAACCCAATACAAAGCCCATTACATAAACATCCTACAAACACCAAATCTCATACTTTGAAATGCTACCCAATCTTGGAGGTACTCGAATCTTAGGATGCCACTTTCTAAGGTTTTCAGGTGCCTTCTAAAAGCCAAACTCATTAAGCTGCTTGAGCCAACTTCCAAACACCACCCCAGCCCTAGACATTGCCAACTCCAATGATGGTCCTCTCTCTTTACAAGTTGCAAAAGTTTAGGTTAGCTTTTCAAATTTAATTTCAAGGTCTAAAGCTCTTTATTAGCCCTTAAAACTCTTAATTCATGCCTATGAATGCTTAAAATGAAAAATCCCTAATGGAAGTGCCTAAAAATTTAATTTTTAGCCCATTTTGCTTGCTATATATGCATCATATAGCCTTGACCCATTCAAAAATTATATAATTTTCATAAAACCTTATGACAATCTCATGCAATCCTAAGCCTAGCCCTAGCCTAGCATCAAATCCAAGCCAAATACAAGCCTAAATGATTCAAAAATGCCCAAAAAGCCAACTTTCAAAAAACTCGAAAAATTGAACCAAAACATGAGAAACTCACCTTCTCGAGAAGAGCTCAAGTTTGCCATAGGAAGCTTTGTAATAGAGGTCATGAGTTGTATTCTCGGTTAAATCATAGCTTAGGATGGATTCTAGGTCTTAGGGTGTCAGTTGCAACTTAATTCTCCCCATTTTTGAAGAAATGATGGATTTTGGCTATTGGTGTTGAGAGAAAATCAATTTAAGTGAAGGAAACAAAGTGATTTCTGGTTGGGAAGCATGGAGGTTTATATTTTATACATGATATATGTAACATATAATGGAACATGCTCTACACATAACAATTTTTGCTAACATGCACCAGCCACCAGAGAGCTCTACTAACATGCACCATATGCTCATGAAGATGCACTCATGGAATTAAGGTTTTCATAAAAATTTCAGAATGTTTAGAGTACTTTTTCCCCAATGAGTCCAAATTTCTTGACCCATAATATCTAGAAAATCTAGAAAATCACTCAAAATGCATCAAATTGATACTAGAAAATTCAAGTATTTTCTCTAGACTATTTCAATTCCAATTTGACTAATAAATTACTTTTCTATGTCTAGCATAGATAGGGAATTGATCTAGTAGATGATTACTTTTAGTCAAACCTTTGACTACTTGTCAAGTCATGGACTAGATAGTGTAAAATTCAAACAGTGGGTTCTAAATGGTATCTATGGAGATGATGGTTTGAGCATTGATCTAATAATTGAACACTTTAGAACTAGCAGTTATTTGACCCTGATCATGTCACATCTACACACATCCTTGTGTGCATGCATTTTATACATACATTATGGCCGATGATTGATTAGTGCATGAAATGCATCAATGAGATATGATGCATGAATGATTTAATATGATGAATATGATATAAAGTGCTTTACAGATAAAGGAATTCCATATGATATGGAATTGATAGAGAAAGAAATGAAAAAAAAGTGAAAAGATGATTATAAAAGTGAATATGCACTAAAAATATGAATTTGGCATGCTTTTGTTGAATGGTTTAGATGAAGCTCTATGATGGAATTTATATGTGTAAGGTGATGCATTGACATGTTTAACATGTTATTATATGATAAAGTGTAGTATAAAATGTGTGAATATAAGTTAAAATGAAGTTAGAAATAATGGTATGTTAGAACATAAATGGAATTCTATGAAAAGATAAGGTTATTATTAAAAACCATGTTAAGTATGACTTATGTCCATATTAGCATAATATTTGGTAAGTGCAATTCTTATGTAATCATGACCTAAATATGATGTAAAAATGGTTATGAAGAAGAGGAAATAAATTGGATTAAGTAACCTAAGCTTACCAAAGATCTTCATATGATTGGTTCTTATTTAGCATAGTCAAAATTAGGTCTTATATTATCCTAAGGAGCAAGCAAAGTCAGTTTTCCAATTTCTTTCTCCCTTCTACATTTGGCTTCTTCCTTTTCTCCTTCTCTTTGCATCCTTACTTAAGAAAAATAATATTCCAAGGTAAGATTACATGGAGAATTTGGTTCCTATGCCTGTTTATGTTCTATGCATTCTATGTATGCCTTCTTTTTTTTCTTTTATGCTTTCTTACCTCTTTAATGAAGGAGTGAATTATTGAGGAATTGTGATGATTGTATGTAAATGAAAGAATTGGATTGAATGATGAAGGATAAGGAAAGTAAGTGATGAACTTGATGTTATGTTGTAATTGAATGAGTTTTCCCTTATGGTATGTGAAATTGGTGCTAATCCCTAACTTATATCACTTGAATATGTCACTTTGGTTGCTTTTTGAAGTGTGAATGATTCCTAAAGGTGTTTAGAGGGTTTGGTATCTAAAAGGTTGATGGAAAGATGATAGAATATGATGGAAACTTGAATTCCTACTTGCTACCCAAATTGGGACTTTTTGGCTTTTCATCATTTAAAGGGAAAAATTGTGTAATCCTTGGATTATTGTGTAAACATGATTGATTGATGTGTTTAGATGATGAAAATGGAGTTTAGTTGCATGCTAAGGTGAGTTATGGCATGAATATACTGAAATGTTTATTAAAGAGGCAACAAAGCTTGTTACTTGAATACGTTATGGGCATATGGCCTTAAAGTGTAGGTATGTATTGTGTATGCTTGCTAATTAGATATAAGTTTGTGTGTAACATGTATATATATGTTTGCATTCGGTATGACTTATTGTCAATGTGAGTTAGAGGTCAAAATGGTTAAGGTGTGCATAAGGAAATTCGTAAGTCAGCATGTGAATCGTAATATGCAAGTTGTGTAACATTTATATGTTCTAAGACATGTGAATATATAATGGTCAATCTGGATATATTGTTTATAGATATGACTTATGATAACATGTTCATGCATTAAAAGTGATTATATCACTAAGTTATGATGGGGGAAAGAATTATACAAGTTAGTGGTTTTCTGAAAAAGTGCATTTTAATGTTGCATGTAGAATAAATCATCTTGTATGGGTTGTCTGCATACCAATTATCATGTAAGACTTAAGATATATATATGCCTTATTCCATCAAAGGTAAGTAGATAAAATTATGCAAGTGCATGCAAGTTTCATGCAAGTATGCCTTAAAGTATGTGAATGATGCATTTTGACAGGCTCTCTCATGATATACAACCTTTTAACTTTTGGAGGTCTAAATGAACAAAATAAATTGCATGCTATAGCTTGAATTAAACCTTGATGAGTCTAGTTTGTGATGGTATATGGCATTTTTATGTTAAAGGCCAAGAAGATTGCTTAAAAATTCATTTAATCCAAGTATGCACAAAAATGGTACTTTCATTTTCTAGTTTCAACAAATTTATGTTGTATGCCATAAATATTTAAGTTTTGGTACTTTATTTATCACATCCTATCAAATCCATAATTACAGTAGCTTTACATGCTTGCATCTTATGCATGAGTTAGAATAAATGAATGAATGATGCATGAAATGCATGAGTGTGCTATGATTTATGAATGCCTTGGGGTGGAAAGAGTTAAAAAGATGGGTAAAGTAATGAAAATATATTATTCATGTCTTATGATGTGCATTTAGGATGATTTTGTAAAATGCCTTAAATAAAATCTTAGGATGAGATTTATAAGTGAAATATGATATTTTGGCATGTTAGATAAACTATTCCATGAAAATGCATACATTAAAATGTGTAAAAGAAAGTAATGATGAAGTTAGAATTTAAGGTAAGATTAAGGGTATGAAGGTAATTTCACATGAAGAGAAGGGTATTTATGGAAACTAAAATTATGTATGTATGATGAATGATGCATGTTAAGTGTGCTATGATGTGTATGGTATAAATTTTTAAGAAAACATTACTTAAAATGAAAAAATGGAAAAAAAAAGAGGACCAATTAGAAGTTGACAAGTGTCAAGTTTCTATTGGACCCTTTCTTGACCTTTAATTAAAATTAATTAAATAAAACAAAATAAAAATATAGTTAGGAGGAGGGGAAGTTGGTTTTGCATAACCATTTCCTCCTCCCTTTGCAAACTTCTTTTTCTTCATCGTTTTTGAATTCTAACTTAGGAAATCATAACTTCTAAGGTAATTTTTAATGTAAAATTATATTTTCACGTTATTTTTTATTAGTTTTCATTGTATACATACTTATTACCTCTTAATCTTTGATGTAACTCATGTTATTGGAGTTGGAAAAATTCAATCAAGTGTAGAAGTGCATGTATATGTATTAATTTTGATAGAATCATATGAGAAAGTGAAAAAGAAAGGTTGATTTTGCATGATTAAAGTGTTTTGATTAAGTATTGGATATGGATGAATTTTGTATGAAAACCCTAATGTGAACTATATATTAATGACTTTTAAATGGATGCTTTATGTGTGCATAAAGCATTATGGATGATAATTGAGGTTGGGGGATGTGAAGAATGCATGAAAAGTGGCAGGAAAGTTGAAAGTCATGAAGAAAGTCCTTGCTGCCCAAATTTGCACCTTTATGATTTTGACTCCTATAATTTGGTTAAAGTGTATAATTCATTAAATTGTGCATAATTTTGATAAAATGTTGTGTTAGAATAGTGAAGATGAAGTTTGGATGCTTAAAGGCAGAGGTATGCATGATATATGCAAGTGCTTACTAGAAATGGACCTTAAAAGCAAAGTTAGGGGTTTACAGTAATTAAATTTTGACTATTTAAATTTTTGAGTTTTTGGACTTATAATATACCATTGGAAATCCCTTTAAATCTAGTTTCCAATGGTACCAGACTCATAAAATTCCAAAGTCATTTGCTTGGTTAAAATCATTACGTCATTTGGACTGTCACATTTGAGTAGAAATTAGGCATGAAATTTTAGTATGCAGCCTTTTACAATTTGATAGCCTAAATGAATTCAAAGATTGCAAGAAATAGCTCAAATTAAATCTTATGAAGTCTAGTTTCTAATGATATAAGGTTTGCTTATGTTCAAGGTCATTAAGTTATACAAAAGCCCCATGAAAGACATAAAGGTACAAAATGGTAAACATAAATTGTCAAGTTTTATAAATAAAGTTTTTGCATATTCTAAATGCCTATATTTTGGTAACTTGTCTACATTAAAGTGTACTTCCAAATGTGCATGAGATAATGATTTATTTGTGAGTATTTATCATGGTTTATATATTGCTCCATAAGAACCATAAGAGGCATGAATATGAGAAGTAAAATATGAAAGGATTCATGATAAAAATGACCAAATGAATAATGCACTTGATAAATGAATAGTAACTTGTTATGCATGGTTTGGGCATTTAAAGAGTGAGTGTTTAAGGCATCTAAACTTTATGTTATACATACCTAAGCCTTATAACTCATGATTATACCTAAGGATGTATACATGTAAAGGTATAAAACAAGATTAATGCAACATGTTTATATATGCAGTTAGTCTTGAATGCAAAAGTATATAATGGTATGTACACCATGGTGTATGGATTGAAGTGTGAAATGTTATGGAATAGGATGGTACTTAAATGCTTAGTATGAAAGAAAGTTGGATGACGTTACATGTTATGACTTGATATTGACTCTCTAAAGTGTAAAGTTGAGTGTAAAATGTGAATGATCATACTAAATGAATATGTGATGAAAATGTTACAGGTTCAGATAACAAAATCCATACTTCCACCCAAGCTTTTGATAAGGGTAAAGTGGTGACAAGTTTATGCTTTTCACTTCATGACTTCACTAAAGGTCTTGAAATGACTTCTTTAAGTATAAATGCTTATGGTATTAATGTAATGAGTTTATATGACCAATGTTACCATATGATCAATATTGCACATGATCATTCAAGCAACATTCACATATCATGTCATGAATCATACAAGTATAAAGGTAACTTCACTTTAGGCTCTGATACCATTAGGGGGCAATGATCCTTCCGAAGAGCTATTTCGTATTCACAGAAAGTGAAAGTTAATAGTGTCTGAACCAAAAATTTGAACCTCAAGTTTCAATGAGGATGTAAAAGTGGTCTGAACTCCAGATCTGTACCCTTACTGCATGAGTGAGGCTGTTCTTCATCTACACCCTTTATTTTCTCTTCCGCGGTACATTTTTAGGCTTTAGAATATTAAGCCTCAAGCATCTCATAAGAACATAATAAGGAGTAGATCAAGCCCTAAAGCATCAACAAGGAACTTGAGATCATGAAAGAAGGCAGAACAAACCCAAAAACTATCTCTGTAAGAACCAAGAATTAGTAAGGATCAAGAAGATGATGAAGACTTAGTTGACATATCAACTATTTTAGTTTGAAAGCATAAGAGAGAAGTTAGAAAGCCATAAGAGGAAAATTATATAAGGAGAAGATTTATTTCTTTCAGTTTTGTTTGAGAGGTGCCCTTCTAAGTGAAGGAGCTTACATATTTATAGGCAGGGTCGAGCCTGACCTTTACAACAACCAATGAAAATTGAACACATAAAAGATAAGGATAAGTCTTCTCTTTAAAGGTACATCCATTGATTACTACAAGACAAACTACTTTTGGCAAAGGATAAGAGGGAATCTTATCATGGTCAAATTTATAACAAAGTGATATAAAGTAAAAACTTTATTAAAAGTGGCCGAAAGCACTTTTGGATTTGTCAGGGATGTGAAAGGTCATTAACTGTTGGGTCTGGCAGGACCACTTAAGTACCAGTAACCTTATCTTCTTTGTCTTCTCCTTCTCTCCAGTATCTCGTCAAAGGCTTGAGAGTAGGACCTGATATTATTAGATGTAGAAGGGATATCTGCAGGGTCCATTGGAGTATCATTTAATTGTGAGTCTTGAAACTGTGATGCTTGGGGATCATGGATCTGAGCAAATTTGAAAATTATGAATTATTAGCTGAAGGGAAAGATCCATGAATATTATCATTAGGAAAGGCTTCTTCCTCAAACTGCATACTGAGCAAAGGTTATCTCATATTGTTTACTCTATTGGCTAAGTTTGTTGCATGTTGTAAATAATACTTGTCATGGTGATCAATTCAAGGAAAAGTATTAGGGAACTTACGCCAATGAGTAATGGTAGGCTGAATATAGTCTGGAGTAACATAGCCTTTATGAAGGAAGATGACTACCATATATCTTTGTGCCAGGGTAAAGTCCTGATGAGTGAAGAGTTATTCATCTCTGATCCATCTAAGGAGAGAAGTGGTCCAAGCTGAAATGGGCTGAAACCATGCCAAGAAGATCCAAAGAGGATGTGAAGAGTATTCGTCCTTGTTTAACCACCATAGAGTGGGTAAAAGAGGAATTTCTACAGGTTGATGGTAAAGGGTGGTCAGACACCAAAGGTACCACAATTCAGATTGATTATGTGGAAAATTGGAGGACAGAATAGAAATTTGGATCCAAGGAAAAAGAGGACAGAAATCATGGGGTCGAGGGTTAACACTGTTGTAGGTGTTCATGATTTCTTGGTAGGTCCAGGTTTCAATTTATGGGACATCATAATCTAGAGGCAGATTAGGATGGTGATATGGTGTATGAGGTAGGACCATCATTATGAATGGAAAGAGATAAGGGTCTTTGGATTTTTGGGAAGAGACAGAAGGTTACTTTGAAAGTCGAGAAAGGAAATTTGGGATAAGATTCTTTTCTCCTTTAATGTGTTGTACTTCAAAGTCATACCTGGAAAACCACTCAGGGAGTCTTAGTAGGTTTCTGTCAGGAAGATGTCTGCCTTTGTACTCGAGAATCTTAGGAAAAGTAGAATTGTCCATTCTGACAATGAAATGTCTTAAGGCAAGAAAGAACTCAAATTTTTTGATTCCTTGCTTGACAGCTAAGACTTCCTTTATTGTGGAGTGATAATGGAGTTCTGCATTAGAAAATGTGCCTGAGTCGTGTTTGCAAAGGAATTCATCATGGCCTTGTTTTCTAAAAGGATGGCATCCCATGCTGTGTCACTAGCATCTGTTTGAAGGATAAGGGTACTGTCATCTTTTGGAATGACCAATGGAAGAGGGGCGGCTGCTAAGACTTTGAGTTGTCTTATAGCTTTGGTTTGTACACTTGTCCATTATGGGGCATTCTTTTTAAGCATGGTTGAGAGATGACATGTATGCTTGGCTACTTGAGGAAGAAAGTCCCTGATATAATTGATCATACCCAGGAACTATTGTATCTATTTTCTTGTAAGCTCTATTTCTCAAAATGTAGGCACTTGTTCAATGAGATGTAGGCCAGGCATGTATTGTCCATTTCTGAGGATGAGACCAAGAAAGTTGACCTCCTCTTGACCAATGTAGGACTTTTTCTCTAAGAGCATGACACCATATGAATGAACCAAAGAATGGAATTCCTTGAGAAGTTTATGATGGTCTTCAATGGTGGAAGAGAAGAGAAGGATATCATCAATGTAGATGACACAGGAGTGAAGGAGAGGCTGGAAGATTCAAACCATTGCTTTCTGGAAGATTGAAGGGGCTATCTTTAAACCGAAGGGCATAACAGTCCATTGATACTGTGCATTAGGCACACAGAAAGTTGTCTTGTAGCATTCTTCAGAATGGATTCCAAGTTTCCAGAAGCTAGATTTCATATCAAACTTTGAAAAGTACTTGGCATGTTTAATCTGTGTGAGGAGAGTTGAAATCCTTGGAAGAGGAAACTTATCATCAGCCAGAAAGTGATTAAGTGGGGCATAGTTGATGACGAGTCTTTTCTTTCCATGTACTATCTCTGAACGCTTATTGACATAAAAAGCTTGACAAGCCCAGGGAGACTGGGTTGGTTCAATTAAGCCTTGATCCAATAGCTCTTTAAGCTCTACAGTAGTAAGAGCTAAATCAACTAGAGACATACCCGGATGAGTAGCTTTGGTTGGGTTAATGTCCTCATTAAGTTTGAAGGGAAGAGTAATGAAAAGTCAAGATTTTTGTACAGAGGAGAAGGAAGGCAATCAATGTTGATTGAAAAGTGGTGCTCATGCTGAGGCTCATTACCCAATTCTATCATTGGGAGCCTGGTGCTCAAGTGAAGTGATCAATGTTAATTGTGAGAGACTCTTATTGAGGTCTATCTACGTAATTCTGCCATTGGGAGCCTGATGCTTGAGCAAGATGTTTGATAATGGTCAACTGTTGGACTGATGGCTTTACTGTGAGGCCCAAGTATCACCTAAAAGATGCATTCAAATGCCTGCTACCAAGGTTTAAGAACCAAATACTTGATTTCATAATGGCTATTAGATCAAGTGGTCAACCGCAGAATCTGGGTGAACAATTGTTGGATCAAGGTGATTAACTATCGGTTCTAAGGTGACTAACAATTGGATCTTATGTTCATGCCATCAAAGATATGTCTAATGTCTCCTAAGATAATTTGGGATCCATTATCAGATTATGACACATTTTGGTCAATCACTTGACCAGTAACCAAATGTTTGACTAAAACTAATCATCTGTAGGATCAATTTCCTATCTATGCCAGACATAGAAAAGTAATTTGTCAGTGAAATTGGAACTAAAATGGCCTAGAGAAAATACTTGAATTTTTTAGTATCAATTCGTTGACTTTTGACTAATTTTTTGTATTTTATGGATGTTGCATGTCATGAAGATTAGACAAAGCTAGACTTCCATAAAGATAGTCGATGAAGATATCATTACACAAAATTAAAGGAGTACTTTAATGACTTTGCCTGGGATCAAGCAAACACAATAAACAATAACTTTGTTAGTACAAAACTAAATGTAATTGGTTCAAAATATATCTAAGTAGGCATCCATTGATTCTATTTGATGTTTATTAGTTGAATGTAGGTTTGTCTTGACCTATGGCATAACATACCCCTACCTGATTATGTCGAGACATATCAACAAAACATGTCATGTCTTTCAACTACGTAACATGATTACTAATTCTCTATTCAAGAAAATCAATAATCATCTTACAAAGGATTCCATACATTTATGATTATGTGCAGAAATTATATATATATATATATATATATATATATATATATATATATATATATATCATGCATACAATTTGTCAACTATATCTAATCCATTATAATTCCCAGGTGTTATCATACTATCATAGTTTAAAACATCACCTTATTAAAGTTATTAACATACACACATCATTTTTTTGACATATTTAAGGATCGTCATAAGTCATTACTATCATAATTAATAATACTATCAATAATTTAAAAATACTGTCAATTATAATTTTAATTACTGCCAAGTACTTATTATAGTAGTTGCATGACTATTGCAGAAATAGAAGTCTAAGGAAATCCAAACCCATTTACCAATAACTTATTGGAATGTCCAGCTGGTGTCACTAACGATCTTGCTCCCTAGCTTTACTTGTTCCTACGTTTATCAATTGACAAACACTGAGTATAAAACTCAGTGGTGCTAGTATATCATTTAATTTAAATATAATAATCAAATAACATCATAAACAATTTTATTAACTTATTCATGATATAATAATAACAGTTAAAACATAGTATCAATTATCTATAATGTATCATTTAATACAACATTCAATATATATCATATACCATTTCATCATTCATTAGTTATTCACAATTATGCTCCATGTCATTAATATCACTTTCAATATCATTATTATTTCTATCAAAGTCATTTTCATTATTAACAATGTCAAATCATTATCATTATAATTATAAATATGAATGCTATGATATGTATGTTATTTTAGCATTTATTTGCATGAGTGCAAAACATCATACCAATTATTGTATCAACATCATATATCCATGAAAAATGCTTATTTATGAGAATGCATTCCATATATGTGGTTCAATAGACTGAAATCCACTTCATAATTATTTCATTAATTTTCATATCCTTTATCTTTCCATTTTATTTCCATAGGAATTTCATTTCATAATACCCAATATCTTTCATATAATCATTTTCCTTTCATTTGTTTATTTTCCACCTTCCTTATTTCTTCATGTCATGTTGTGCCATATTTTATGATAAATGCAATGATGTTTATGACATGTTAATCATATATATCATTATATCATTATTAATTATGTAATGATATTGCATTACCATACCATTGCCCCTTTGATCATTTAATGATCTAAGACTTCCAATTAAACTAGCATAAACCTGGAATATCCTTTCCCTTGTTTAAATCCTTTGGTGGTACATGAGGATTATCCACTAAATACCTAATCATAATTCAATGTTCATCTTTAATTAATAATTGATATTCCAAATTAATCATTCATTATTTCATGTTTGTAATTCATATACCACTGTTCAAAACTCATTAATCATTTATAACAGTCCAATACATTTATTGTATCTAATCACTATATAGAAAAACCATGTTATCATTTATATTGGTATCCTCTGCTCATATAAATTATTTTAATTAACATCTAGTTTATTTGCTGCTACATAGTATTACTTAATAAAATATATTATCTTTTACTATTACATTCCTATTCACCAATAAATCATAATCATAAACTCTGTTTCATTTCCAATATAATCAATTATCATATATAATTATATCTTAATTGTTCCCTTATTAATTAACTAATACTGCATCCTTTAATAAAATAGTTGATACCTTAATATCAATTACCAGATAGATAATTTCATATCACTTACCACTTATTAAGAACTAGAACATATTTCTTAAATAGGTTTTTATCTTATTCCTTAATTAATATCATACTGGTATTTTTCCAATCAGTTAATATTTTATTATCAATTTACTAAATTATTATCATTTGAATACTGATTATTTAATATTTAGAATTTATAACTTAGTCAGATTCTTATAACTGATCATATTTATATTCTGCTGATAACCAGTTACTTCTAAAACATAAAGTATTACAATAGATGATGCGGAACCCAATGACAAGTATGCCACAAACCCACACGTACCTAAGATATAGCTCCAATGGTAGAATAAACCCGGCCCTATTGAACCCTCAAACTAGCAAGTATGGAAACATAAATGATAAGGCTTAATGGAAAAAGAGAAAATGCCACAATTAGATTGATAAGTTAACCCTAATTCCTAATGCAATTAGAAGAAAGCAAATCCTCACTTCCTAACTAAATACATAAAATACATAAAGCATAAGAAAGACCAAAATTGGTTCTGTATATTGAATGATGATTCAAAAGTTTCTGAATAGGTTTACATAAGCTTCTATTTATACTAGTTTCTAATCCTAGTCCTTCAAGGATATGGAAGTCTTAATCCAAGGAGGACTTGGTCTTCTATTCCTACTCTAACTTA
>CANYBF011300228.1:0-21389 GCA_948192965.1 Dalechampia spathulata | reverse complement strand
TATATATATATATATATATATTCTCCTGAGATGGGAGATGGATATAGAGTGCAGAGCACTCAACAGTTATATGGCCTCCTACGAGAGATGAGTACCGGTACCTATCGGGATCCAGCGTGTGCGAAAGGAATGTGCACAATTACAGGAAAACAAGAGTGAATGAGGGGAAGAACGATGAGGGAGAATGTTAGGAACATTGGCATTTGCATTGCATCAGATGCTAGGATTGAAATGCCCTGATATGATGAATTGCTATGAATTGCTCTATGTTACATGACTGTTTGTATGTGTTTCTAGCACCACTGAGTTTATCTCAGCGTTTGTCATTTGATGAACGTAGGTTCAGAGCCCACGGGAGAGCAATCTGAGAAGGATTAGAGGTCGTTAGCTGAGACGGACTGATCTCACTTGGTACGGGACTTCTGCGGCATACTCCGGCTCCTTTTGGATCGTGTAGCTAGGGTGGCAGTAGTCTTGTATTCATTGTATAGCTTTTGGTGGTTTATGTATGCACTCACTTATTGTATAACAGGTTTTATTTATATGAAATACAGTTAGCCTGTGCTTTTATATGTTGCTAGAGTGCATGATGAATGGATCCTGGTTTTATGATTGCACATCACGTTGTTTTCGTCGCAAAACCACCATTAGGCTTAGAGACGTGTCCCCATACGACGTCGCATGAGGTATCCCTGGTGGTACAGACACTGGTCTTCTTCTGGGGGCCGCTGTCTGTGCTACGGGAGCATGTCCGCCTGGGTATGGGCTGGGTGTGACATGTAGAGCATGTGAACGTATTAATTAATAAAAAAATGTGTTTTATATAGGGGTGCATATACGTATAAGGTGAAATACTTGTATCTATATAAGATATATTATTTAAAGAGGGAATTGAAGGTATGAGAGAGTGTAGTGTGTGAGAGTGTTCATGCTAATACTATGTAACCTAATGCCTTAAGTAGAACAAATTAGGGAAATAAACTCCACTCAAATTCTATCTTCATTTCTTTCATATCATTCTTTTCTTATCAAAAGTGATTGTTCTTCTTATCTTGGATGAAAATTCTCCACCACTCCTTATCTTTATTTTTTCTTCTTTATCTTCTACAATTATCAATAATCAACTCCTCTGTCATTCAAAAAAAATTCGAACAGCACCTATTTTCACATCTTTTCTTTCAATTGCCGCAACCTTTCTCTTTTCTCTTTTCATTTTTCTTTCAACCAATTATCATTGGGTTCTTAAAGCATGTGTGTGCTATGATTTTAGAAGAAGGTTATAATGTTTGAGTTTAGGAATGGTTGGGAGATTATTTAGTTTGGTGAGTGTTGAAGGTGAGGAATTTTCATTACGATTTTCTCTATTTTCTTCTTTTCTTTTTGATATCCTAATATGATTTTCTTCTGCTTTGATTTTTTTTTTGGCCGAACTCTTTCTATTAGGTACATGCAAGTAAGTTTTATTTTATAAATCAAACTTAAAAAAATAGAACAGAAGAAGTTTGCGTAGAGTTTGACAATGATCGGTTTATGGGAATAAAAGGAAGATTGTTGGTGTGACTTTGGCTATTGTTTCAGCCATAAGGTTTATAGTTGATTTAAATATATATTATAATTTGGGTTATTGATTTCAAAGGATTAAGTTATTGTTAAGAGTTTTATTTAGCATGAATTTATTATTTGTGTTATGGTAGTATTGGTTTACAATTTGAATTAAAAAAATTACTGCCGAGTATGGTGTGTAGGTGCGAGTATGTATAGTCATAGTTGTTAAAGTTCTATTTTGGGTTGGAAAAAAATTTATGCTGAGTGGTTAATTTGATTGTTATATTAGATTTTAAAAGATTGTTTTGAAAATGGAAAAGAATGGATATGTAAATTTTGGTTTATGTGTTGGGATTTTTATGTTTTATGTTTTGATTTGTAAGAAAATCAGGTTGCTGTCATATTTTTGTTAACTAAATGAATTGCAGAATTTAGAACTTGTGTGTGTATTAAGTGGGTTGCTATGTTGCGGATGTGTGTGATGTACGTGAATTAGTGTCATTGATTAAGGATTGAGTTGTTATAGTTGTTGTTTTGTTTTAGATCGAAATTGCTGCTAAATGAATTTTGATTGATATGTATGTGTGTGAGTGTTGTAGCATGTAAATTGGTTATGGATGTGTATGGATTATGATTTTTAAGAGGACAACGAGTATGGAACATCAATTGTAATGGTTTGATTAAAAATGGTAAGTGGTAAATCAAATATTTTTGGAATTTAAAGAGGGGATAGTAAATGTAAGCACACAGCGCGACGTGTGATTTTCCATTGCAAGATTGCATGTAAAAATGACATATAAAGCTATATGGCATTTGAATGGTATGGCATATGCATGACATGCGAAACAACGGTAAAGTAGCATGGCATATGCATGACATGTGAGTGTGAATGACATATCATATGCATGACATGGTAACCTAACATAATGTGTAAGCACATAATATAGCAAATAACGTATAGCGTTATGCGTTAACGTTTTGGATTGCATGGCGTTTAGCGTATGCGCGGCGTATGCATGGCGTATGCATGATACATGGGATGAATGGTATATCATATGCATGATATGTGAAGTGATGCATGTCATGGCATATGTATGACATGACATAATAAATGACATACCATATGCATGGCATGTGAGATAATGCATGACGTATCATATGCATGATATGTGAAATGATATACCTTATGCGTGGTATGTGTATAGCATGGCATATGCATGACATGTTACATGGATGACATACCATATGTATGGCATGTAAATAATGCGTAGCATACCATATGCATGACATGTGAAATGAATGACATATCATATGCATGACATGTAAATAATGTGTGGCATACCATATGCATGGCATGTGAAATGAATGACATATCATATGCATGACATGTAAATGATGTATGGCATGACATATACATGACATGGCATAATGGATGTGTATGTGAATGTGTATTCCGTATAGTATATGTTATGACATACGGTATGACATGCGTTATGGCATACGACGTGACATGGCATTATGGCATAGTGACATGTGATATGGCATATATATGCATGACAAGGCATATTGATTGTATGTATTGGTTTTGCGTATTGGATTGTGTATTGGCATATTTATACATATGTGCATACGAAATACAGTATGTTCTGACATGGCATATGCATGGCATGCATAGTAGTGTGTAATTATGTCATGTGACATGGCATGTGACATGAATGACATGGTATATTTAAGCAAATATAAACCATGAATAAAAATAATAAAGGCCGGTGAAAGGGAGTCGAGGAAATTAAGGGATACACACGAGATAGGGGGGATTAATTATTACAAGCCAATAATAATCTACCCTATTACATAAATATCATCGCATACATATTTTGGGACGTTAAGTAACATCCCCTCCTCCTCAGGCACTATTCATCCTTGAGTTGCATGAGCCGAAAATGCATGATGCAAATATGTAAAATAAACACAATAAATTCATTAGTAGCAAATGAATTTAGGATTTATTTAACTAGTCCAATGCAAATAATGTACGTTAAGTAAATTATTTTTTGCTCGAATTTGAAAATTTTGAAGGCTATGTGCGCCACACATAAGGCTATGTACGCCACACATAGCTTATGTGCGCAACATATAGCCCTATATGCGTAGCATATAATTTTTGGACCATCGTGTAGGGCCCACTGGGGCCACAACGGGATGTGCACTATATGCCAAATAAGTGTTATTTGACATTCTAAGACTTTTCATGAAGGAAAGTTTTCCGGATTTGATCCCAAAAAGGCTTCCGACCAAACGTCTTTACTATGCAACATGCGGTGCACATAGTACTATGCGCACCGCATGTAGCTATGTGCTCCGCTTGTACACGTGAAACGGGATGCATGCCATATGTCCAGGAATATGCAAACAACGTTCCGAGTCACTTTGTAGTCTTAAGTTTTGCCAAATTCGGCCCCGAACAACAAGTTTTCGCTAATAGGCCTGTTTTAGGGCTTGCGGCACTATTCTGGCCCAAAATGGCATTCGGCGTGCCAAAAAGCCGTGCCTTGCATAGGCATTAGTGAAAATGTGTTCTGTGTGCACAGAACACTCGAATTATGCTAAGTCAAGTGGTGGGCCCCACCTATGCACTATTCATGGTGAATAGTGCCTAGGGCCCAAAATGCAATATTTTGCATTCTGCAATCTTTGCCTTGTATAGGCAGGAGTATAATATGCTCTATATGTACAGAGCATCCCGAATAACTAATAAAAGTAGTGGGTCCCACTTGTGCCTCAGTGGGCCCCACTGTATAGTGGGCCTAAAAGGTGGCAAGTAGCATGCCGAGCGCTTTGCCTAAAAGGGGCCCACTAGGCACAAGTGGGATGTGTTCTGTGCGTACAGAACACCAGAATGGATAACAGTGGGTAGCGGGCCCCACTTGTGCCTAGTGGGCCCCACAGTGCGACTGGCCCGGAATATGGTATTCGGATTGCCATTGGGTGTGCCTTGTGTAAGGCAGCTGTGAAATGTATTCTGTAAGTACAGAATACATAGAATAGGCCTATAGGGATAGCGAGTCCCACTAGTGCCTGGTGGGCCCCACGGTACGACGGGCCCGGAATATGGCATTTGTCATGCCAAGATATGTGCCTTGCGTAAGACAGCTGTGAAATGTATTCTGTAAGTACAGAATACACAGAATAGGCTACTAGAGGTGGTGGGTCCCGCTTGTGCTTGGTGGGTCCCATAGCGAGGTGATCTCAGAATATGGCATTTGGGATGCCATGAGACATGCCTTGCGTAAGGTAGCTGTGAAATGTATTATGTAAGTACAGAATACACAGAATAAGCTACTAGAGGTGGTGGGCCCCACTTATGTACTATTCATGTTGAATAGTACCCAGGGCCTAAAATGTAATATTTTGCATTTCGTGTAGTTTGCCTCGCATAAGCAACAATGAAGTGTGTTCTGTATGTATAGAACACTCAGAATAGGGAAATGAGGGTGGCGGGCTCCGCCAAGCGCCGTGGTAGGACCCACCAGCTCTAATGTATTCTGTGCACCAGAATACTCAGGGGAAGCCATAGAGGCCTATGTGCATAATCGGGGTTGATATCGGGGACTAATACCGAGCTGAATCAACAGAAACCCAAAATTGCACAAGTGTGAAAAGTCAGGGTCAACAAACGTGTATATGTTATAATATTTAAGTGTATGGTTTTTAATAAATGTTTAATTATTTTTTAAAATAAATTGATGGATTATTTTTAGTTGGTAGTTCGTTATGTATGAAAAAAAACTTTGCATTTTTATCAGATTAAGATTTTAATCCTTTGTAGAATGATTATTAATTTTCTAAAATAGAGAATTGATAATCATGCTACGAGAGCATGTTATATAGCGAAAGACGTGACAATAAATGAATTTTCTTATAATAATGATCTTATCAATTACGTAAAGCTAGTTCTTATGTATTGATATTTACATTATATGAATACATCTTTTTTCTTGATAAATAATTAATTTTTAACAAATAAATCATTTTTTTTGTAATAATGATCTTGATCTATGTAAAATCCATTGATTCTTATATATTAATATTTATGATACATAAGTAATTAAGTTTTAATAATTGAATCATTTTTATGTAACAATGATCTTAATCAATTATGCAAAATCAAGACATTTACAAAGGTAATGATATTTGATAATAATAAATTTTTGGCATTATTGCAAAAGTATTCAACCACACAAATAGGAAGTTAATATTTAGAACAAATATTCTATTAAAAAATAGAAAAAAATATGAAAGTATTGTTTTTATAAAATATTTGAAAATTAGATAACATTATTTAAATTCCAAGAGGTAACACATAAATTATAGTGATTCGATATATAAATTGTCTACGTCCACTCTTCTAAGTAGCAACTTAGGTGTTAGCCCCATGTTTATTGATTTTAATGTTAATAATAAATTCATTTGAGTTTTGACATATTTCTATAAAATCCAAGGTGTGTACGAGCGTATCACAATTGGCACAGGTGTATCACCAAGCTTTTTGACAAATTATTTTGGTTTGGTAGAAGATTTGATATGAGCATTCCACCTGTTATGTACGGTCATATGAAAGCCACTATTTAAATTGAGTTTTGGCTTTTTAAGAGTCGTACAAGTGTAAGCCTTGGGCATACGGTCGTACATGACTCTGGATAACAACTTTTCTGTTTTAATTAAAAGCATTTCAATGGAACTATTTGCATTAAATACTTAGACTAACGGACTCTTGTTGTAAGAGAATCATATTTAATGTTAAGGAAAATCCTCTTCAAGTAAGTAATTTGATTATTTGTGGAATCAACTCCATCTCTCATTACTTTGCTCTTTGTTCTCTCAAGCTTCATTTATTACCGTAATTTACTTTTCTTGTATTGGGTTGGTAAGAGTCATTCAATAGGATTTATTATTGTAATTGAGAGAAGAATCTTATGAGATTGAACTCAATTGTACAGGTTGGAGTGTGAGCCTTGAAAACACTAGGGTTGAATTTCTAGTTGGGGAAATTCTTCTTGTATTATTGAAAGAAAATAGTGGAACCTTAAGTTGAATCTTAGGAGAGTGGACATAGGCAATTTGAGTGTTGAACCACTATAATTTATGTGTTACCTCTTAGGATTTTAATCGGTACCAAAGCTTTATGCTTATTTGTGCTAGAATTTACTTTCTAAAGCTAAAGATCAAATGATAACTCGAGATGTTGAGAGTCAATCTTACACAAGACCCCCCCTTTTTCAATAGAACCAATTATCCTTATTGGAAGCATAGAATGGAAGTCTTTTTGGAAAGTGATGGAGTGGACTTGTCCGGTTTGATTGATAATGATTACACTCCTCTAACTATCACCAATGAAGGTGTCACCATCTTGAAGCCCAAAGCTACTTGGACTAAAGAAGTATTTAAGGTAAATGCTAGAAATAAGAAGACTATGAACATTCTCTATTGTGCAATAAGTCATGAGGAATATGGTCGTGTTTCTCATTATGTGATGGCCAAGCAAGTTTGGAATGCTTTGAAAACACATCATGAGGGAACTAACCAAGTCTGAACGAAGAAAGCGTAGATCTTAACTCATCAATATGAGTTATTCACCATAAAGGCAAATGAAAGCATTTCTGAAATGTACAATCGACTCATAGTTATTATGAATGGGCTCATGAAGTTGGGGAAGGTTTATCACAAGGAAGACATCAACAACAAGATTCTAGGAGTTTTGATTAAGAAGGATTGGGAACCTAGAGTCACCTCAATTGAAAAAGCCAATAATTTATCAGTTTTATCAGCTGATGTTCTTTTTTATAAACTCCTCACACATGAAATTACACTCAAGCAAGGAGTTGAAGAAGATAAAAGAAGGAGAATTGCCTTGAAAACATCTAAGAAAGAAAAAGAGGTGGAATCCATAAGTAAAGATGACATTGATGATGAGATGGCCCTACTTTTAAAAAAGGGTGAAGAATCTTCTCATGCGGAAGAAAAGCTAGAGAAGGACTTCAAGAAGCCTTTTAAAGTAAGGAAGGATCAAAGCAAAAGGGAAGTGTTCAAGAAGAATCTGCCCATTGTTTTGAGTGCAACAAACTAGGCCATATGAGGAATGACTGTCCTAGGCTTAAGAAGCCATTCAAGCCATTTAAGAAGAAGGCATTAAAGGCTACTTGGGATGATGATAACGAGTCTTATGATAATGGATTTGATAATGAAGGCACAACCAACCTTTGCTTCATGGCATTAACATATGAACTTGACAAAATGAGGTTAGTGCTTCTTCTCTATCTTATTATAGTGATGATGTAGATGATGAGGAAGATGCGTTAGAAATTCTCTTAGATAAGTATGATCAATTGACACTTAAAAGTAAGATTTTTAAAATCAAGCTAGTTAGTGTTTCAAAAGAAAATAAAGATTTGCAATATTTAGTTGATGAACTTCATGTATTTAAAACCAAGGTTGAAGTTTTGGAAAAGGAAAATATAATTTTGAAAAAGGATAGTGAAGTTTTAAAATACCAAAAGGAACAACTTTCAAAAGAAAGGGATTTATTAAAAGAAAATTTTTCAAAATTTGAAGTTGGTGGTGCTAAAATTGATTCCATTTTAAGAAGCTAAAAGCTTAAAGGTGATAGAGAAGGAATTGGCTTCAACCAAGGCTCTCCCTATTCACCTAAAGGACCCATATTTTTAAAAGTATCCTCTTCAACTATTAAGGATAGTAAAAGAAAGTGTGAGAATAAAGGTGTTCAAACAAATCACTTCATTAAACTTACTAGGAAACATGACAAAGCATATAAGTACTCTTGTACATATAACATGAGACATGATCATGTATTCAACATTAAGAAAAAGAGAAATGCTTATAATAATTCTAAATTTTAAAATGTAATATGTCATTATTATAGTAAAAAAGGACATACTAGTAATAAATATTACATAAGGAAAGTCATTAGAATCATAATCCTCATGACATTTATGTTTCTAACCCCAAAGGATCCAAATATATTTAGGTACCTAAAATGAAATGATTATGTTTATATGTTAGGTGTGCTTGAGATCCAAGGTGAATATGAACAAATGGTATCTTGATAGTGGATGTTCAAGACACATGATCAAGAATGCAAGCTTATTCTCTTATTTAGAGAATTAGGATGATGGAAATATCACTTTTACGGATAATGGGAAATGTAAATTGATTAGAATTAGTAAGGTTGGTAAGGAATTTTTACAACAAAGATCAATCTCATAAGATTCTACTCTCAATTATAACAATAAAAGCCAATCAATAGCTCTCACCAACCTAATACAAAGAAATCAAGATAAGGCAATAAATGAAGCTTAAGAGATCAAGAGTGATTATAGAGAGAGAGAAGTTCAATAGCATAAATAATCAAGTTACTTACTTGAAGAAATGAATTCTCAACATTAAATATACTTCTCTCATAATATGATTTCATTACTTTAAGCCTTTAATATATATGGTTCCGTTGAAATGCTTTTAATCAAGATAGAAAAGTTTTTGCCTAAAGTCATGTATGGCCGTATATCCAAGTGGTACGTTCGTACGACTCCTAAAATACCAAATACCAATTTAGGCAGTGAATGTGGTACAACCATACAGAATAATTGATACGCTCATACCAAACCTTTTGCTAAAAATGCAAACTCAAGTAGAAATGCTCAAATACACCATGAAAATTTATAAAACATATCAAATGCTAAATGAATTGCTTGTCAACATTAAAATCAATAATCATGAAGTTAACAATCTCCCCCTTTTTGATGTTGACAATTAATTCATTTCAAAAGCACAATCTTCTCCTCACTTCAAGCATATAAACAATCAATCACTAAAAAATTTAAAGAGAAAGATTCGCACATAGCATAACATCATCCACTAAATAAAAAAAAGTTCAAACAAAGCCATACATGGTATAAACATCATCTATAAAAAAAAGAGTTCAAGATAACCAAATAATCATGTCCAGAAGTATGATGAACAAAAGATGTAATCCAATCCTAGCTATCAAGGCATATCTCCCACTTTGGTAACAACAAAAAGCATCAATGAGAGAGAGGAAAAGATAGATTAAGATGGGATTAAATATGCTATAATGTAGCAGTAGTGGAGTAGAAATCTTGGAACTCTTGATTATGTTAGTGAAGTCTCTAATCAAACATATCAAACTAGGATGCCATCTTATCAAAGTGTCGATCAAATCCATCCAAGTGAGAATTAAGAGAAGCAAATTGTTAGGTGAGTAAGTCAATCATAGAGGGAGGAGTAAAAGACTCCATAGCAGTAGAAGAACCACCATCACTCTGATGTTGACACTTACGACGCAAGGATGCCTCATGACGAGCTGAGTCACGAAGTGAGCTGGTAGGAGGATGAAAGATAGCAAAAGTATCATCCTCAGAATACTCAATGTCAGAGGGAATAAGAACACTCATATGGTGACAAATCTTAATAGCCTTAGCATCATACAATGCAACAATCTCATTAGGCAAACCATGTACCAGAATGTGCTCTAGATGCCTCTTAATATACTCATTATGAGGAGCATATACACCTAAATGGTTAGAGTCTAGAAGTAAGGCATGCTCAATAAAAGATAGATTAAGATTTGGACTAGGACGACTAAGAGAAGGAGCATTAAAAGGAAGATCCTTTAAGGTATGATAAATATGAAGAATGTAAGGACCATACATAACAACATGACTAGGATGATTGTAATCACCAACTTTAATAAATTGCTCCTAAAGCTAGTGACTAGTTTGGATACATGACTTAGTGATCATAAAGTAAAAAATAGTAAATCAAGATTGGTCACTATATCATTGCAGTCAATTTATGTAAACAAGATAAATAAAATAAGATGGTGATAATAGAATAAAGCAGAAGATTTAAAACAAGAGGCCTTAAGCCTAAAAGCATGAAAAGGGATATTCAAAGCAATATCCTTCTAAAAAGCATGTTTATCAAAATTGACAAAATTGACACTTTAAATGCCATCTACATGAAAATTAAAAATTTTATCAAATTGAGCTTTGGTAAGCTTATACGAATGATGGAACATTTTGAAAGTACAAGAGTACCTAGATTTATGCATTTCAAGCTTAAAAGTATACAAAAATTTAAGAGTCAAGCTATCAATGCACTAATTATCAAGAAACGCAATTGTGGACCAACTTACATTGGTCAAATAATGCCTAGCCTCAGCCTTAATACCAACAAAATGTATAGTGGTAGCAAAAGCAAAGCGATAAGGTGTAAAACATTTACAAGATAAAATACTTTGACATTTGATAAATTGCAGACCATGAAATAGAGGATGCATTTCCTCACATTCCTCTTGTTGGACATACGATTTGAATAAAGGAGGGAGAAAATGTGAGTTTCGTATGAAAATAAAGAGAAAACGGCTAATAAAGAAGAAAAAAAATAAGAAAAATGGAATTGGTGAGGCAAATTGAAGAAATATAGTGAAAAATGAGTCGATTTAGTATGGAATCGGGGCAAAAATGAGAGAAAATGGGTCGATAACTGAAGAAAGAATGAGTGGGTAACAACAGTGAGAGTGAGAAAATCTAATTTAAGAGTTTTGAAATTAGGATTGTAGGATCGCATATAGGCGTACTGACTATCGCGTACAACCATATAGCAGCTATTGGGAAATGAGGGTTTTGAAAATTGAAGTTGTACGGGCATACCAAAATATGTGTACGATCGTATGAAAGCTATTGGAAAAATTAAAGTTTTGAAAAGCCAAGCATACAAGCGTACCAAATGAAGCGTACGACCATACATAAGCTATTGGAAATTTTTGAAAAACAGGTGAATTAGATGTATGAAGATACTAAAATTATTATATAATCGTATATCAACTACTACCAAATTTTGCAAAAATAAAAAGGAAGGCATATGGGTGTACCAATCAATATTTACAACTGTATAAAAGCTTTTGTGAAAAATTTTTATGAGAAAACATAAGGCGAGGGATTAAAGATGAAGGGTCTATACGGTCATACTAACCATTTATACGCCCATACAAGGATACAAAAACAAGTTCAAAAGGAGATTTTGGAAATTTTGAAGGAATCAAACATTATCAAATCATAAAATTGAAATCTTAAATACAAAATCATTTCAAGAATGATCCATCTCTCATCCTTAACTCATGCTTAATGAAATTTAATTTTTCTTCATAAAGGGGTTTGATGAAAATATCGGCAAGATGATGAGTTGTGTCAATAAATTCTAGCATAACTTTCATTTTTTGTATATTATCCTATAAAAAATGATGTCTAATGTTAATATGTTTACTCTTAGAATACTGAATGGGATTCTTAGACAAATTTATAGCACTAGTATTATCACACTTAGTGAAAGCACATGAAACACATAGGTTGTAGTCTCTCAATTGATGTTGAATCCATAATACTTGAGCATAACAACAACTGATAGACACATATTCAACTTCAGTAATATAAAAAGCAATAAAATTTTATTTCTTACTAAACTAAGAAACCAAGTAATTTCCTAGAAAATGACATGTACTAGAGATGCTCTTTCTATCTAAAACATTTCCACTAAAGAGCATCAAAAAAAGCAATCAAGTCAAATGAGATACATTTAGGATACCATAAGCTATAAGTAGAAGTACCAATCAAGTATTTAAAGATGCATTTAACATTAGACAAGTGAGATTCCCTAGGAAAAATGATACAATAATGAGAAGCATAAAAGAAGCTGTCGAACACGAATAAGGGTTCGATTGTGATAAATACAAGTGGAAAAGTTGTTATCATAATCGTGACAGGACCAGTGCAATTGTGATAGAAGCCAATACTAGAATGTTGAGGAATATACAATCACGAGTATGACCTCATTGTCATGAGCACGATGATGCTAAAATGATGAGTTGATATACGATTTGTAGGTGGCTACTTAAGGAACCAATAGGGTTATAACTGATGGAATTTTAACTCTATAAATGAGTTATTATGAGTATAATATGAATGATTTTATTTTTTAATTATTATTTATGATTTATTTTATTTTATTATATTATATTACATTTTCCTATAAATAGGAATTATTTTATCTTGTAAAAAAATGAGAATTATGGATTAAGAAAATGAAGAGTGAGTTAAGAGTTTTCTCTTTTTAACAAATTGAGTTTATCCTCTCTTTGTATTATTTGCATAAGATGTTTAAATTGATTTTACAATGGCTTAATCATTGTAAAAGATGTTTTTAATTCCTATTATTTATTTTCTTAAGTGCAAAATAGATTTGGATTCAAGGGATTTATTTAACTTGAGTTCTTTTCTTGAAGTATTCTTAGGTGTGAAGAAAAATCCTATCTTTTTGCTTAATTTGGCTGGAATCGTTATTATTTGATTTGGGGGTTCACAAGACCATTTTCGATCTTGGGTAGATTTTTCCAAGCATAAAAGAAGCTATCACAATTATTCTTGGAAACATTGGAAGCATAATCACATCGGCTCTATTATGATTGTGACAACAATTTTTCTATTTATTTTTGTCACAATCAAACCCGCAGTTGTGCTCAACAACTTCTTTTATGCTTTTAATGTTTATGCTTCTCATTATTGTATCACCACCTCTTTTTCTTCCTTGAAGGCTTTCAAGGCAATTCCTCTTCTTTTGTCCTCTTCAACTCCTTGCTTGAGAGTAATTTTATGGGTAAGGAGTTGCTCGAATAATTATTCAACTGGCCTCTAATTAATCTTAGCCCTGTCTCTGGTTTCAAACATACCTCTTTGTGGTTTATGGTGTTCCTCACCTTGTTTTCATACATTTATAATCATGTTAAACATGCATATGATTTATCTATGATAAAATAAATGGATCGCACCATTCACCAGTGTGGACTTAATAATACTCATGATTATGTAACTCATCCTTTATAAGCAGTAACAATTCAAACTAATATGTAATATGCAAGACTGACATTATGAGCAAACTTTTGCTTTAATACCACTTTACATGTCATACCTCTCATGGTGTAACATGCTCTCGTAGAATAGTGAACAATCTCCAAATAAGTGAAAACTATTAATTATTCTACAAGGGATGCATAAAAATATTTTTCTTTTAAAATTTTGAAATACACATATACTTAGTAAACATCAATGTAATTATTTACTGCCTTAGACTCATATACATAGTTGCATAATTACATAACTCAGGAGAACTTGATATATTGAAACTTTGAGATACAAATAGTCCTCCTAATTTGATGCCTTTATATTCATATGCTTCCTTGTAAACTTTCAACATTCGTTTATCAAATGATAAACGCTGAGTATTTCACTCAATGGTGCTATATAATAAATGTATAATAACAATATCATAAGCATACATCAGGATTCAACTATCTTATCATCTATAAACATATCATGCATTAAATACTTGCTATACCATCATATAAAAATATAAAATATCTTAAACATGAGTATTCTTTATAAAAATCACCATAATATGGCATTAAAATGCCCTTTTAAATCAATAACATTGAAAACTATCTGTAAACATTCCATAATAGTTCAAATATCATGGAATACTATTTTACATACTAATAACATCACCTGCCTTCCATTGATGTCTATAAAAAGAATACTTATTTTGTGGCATGTAAGTCATCAACGTCATTTCTATCAATTAAATAATGTAACAACCATGATTGTTCATAATCATAACCATAATTAGCATAATTATCTGTAACAAGATAATACTATATGTATTATAATATTAAATGAAATCATAATATCACTTCTATATCACATTTAGTAATCATAATGAACCTTTATCAAATAGTATTAAGCACATTAACTACTTGTTTCTGTATAATGCCATATTACATTCAAAATGGTCTGTTATCATGGATTAATAATAATTGATAACTATATCATATAAGATTAATAATAATCATTCTCTATGCAAATCATAGCATAATTTCATCTTTACAATGAATGGTTCACTATATGCACTCATATTGTGCCTTTGCTTTCACTTTGCTTTTACTTTTTCAACATAACATAGAATGCTATAAAAACATGAATATAAATACTATAAATAGTCATTTATAACTTCCTTTATGTATATTATTGTATATAAACCATCATGTCTCTATAAACATCGATATATGTACACTTGTAGTGCACCTCTAATAACATTGTCTTTCATTTCATTATAATTGAGGAATAATGCATGATTGTGTGTATGTAATCATGCTATGCATTCTTCCTCTGATTTTCATGTAACATTTCCTTTCATTTATGTATGATTGTGCACAATCTCGTACTGGGTCCTATATATACCGGTACTCATCTCCCGCAGGAGGGAATTATAACTGTATGGTTCAGTGAACCCATTTTTCTTTCCATATAAGAACAAAACTGTATGATTCCATCAAGGGAATCCATTATCCCTATGACCCAGTACACTGTCATAGCATATAGCTCTATATCATTTATGTATCATTTCTCTCTTTTCCTACCTTATATCTTCTGTATGACATGTCATGAATATGAATATGTATGTAAATGATTCATGACATGATACTTATGCATTATGCTTAATGTCATGATAAATATGGAAATTAATAAAGTATAACATCAATCTTTCATCATAAATCATTATTCACAATCCATATCAATTGATATTTCATGAATAAAGAAAATAGATATCATATAACATCTCTGTATCTATGACAATTCACTTGCAGACCTCATTTAATAAATTGAAATATCATAAAATATAAACTATATACTCTAGCATTCATTTTCAATATAACAATTACTATTCAAAAGCATGACATATGTATCATCACAGAATAATATGCTTTATGCCATAAATTTTCAATAATATATAAAATATCATTATAAAAGAACATTCGTAATTCATTTTCGATATAGATTTATCATAAGGTATTCTAAGTATGGTAAATAAATAAATAAATAACTATAATGTACTTATGTACACCTTTCCATTATTGATCGAGTTATCGATCGTGGAAATCTTAGATAGCACAAACCTATTTAGATGATTAGTAGTCACTGTCACTATTCCTCCATTAAGTCTATGAAAAATTTCATTATTCACTTAATTAGTAAAGCCATTTACATTTTGCATAAAATTTTTCACCATAAAGAATTCATATATATCCATTTCATGTAGTTATACTTAAATTTCTAGTCATGATAGTCATATTTGCACAATTTCATATCGTAGCATTACATTCATCATAAGTAGTAATTTTAAATGCTTTTCACCAATTAAGCATCTTGAACAAATTACTATTCATGATGAATATTTAATCATCATTGAATCATATTTGAACAAGTCAAAAGTAATTACCCTTAATTATATCATTACACACCCATGCATTTAAGTATAGATGCATATACAAGTCATAACATGTAATATCATCCAACTTTCATTCATAATGAGCATTCAAGTACCATTCCATTCCATAACATTTCACTCTTTAATCCATACACCATGGTGTACATACCATTATACACCTTTACATTCAAGAATAATTGCATATATAAGTCATATGTATGTATATTTATATGTAAATTACATATTTAGTCTTTATAAGACTTAGCATAACATATATAAGCATGTTGCATTAATCTTATTTTATACCTTTAAGTGTATATTCTTAAGGTATAATAATGAGTTATAAGGCTTAGGTAGGTATAACATTAATTTTAGATGCCTTAAACACTCACTCCTTAAATGGTCGAACCATGCATAACAAGTTACTATTTACTTGGTCAAATGCACTATTCATTTAGTATGGGTTATATTCATTTGGTCATTTTTATCATGAATCTCTTCATATTTTACTTCCTATTTTCATGCCTCTTATGATTCTTATGGAGCAATATATAAACCATGATAAGTACTCATAAATAAATCATCATCTCATGCACATTTGGAAGTACAATTTCGTATAGACAAGTTACCAAAATATAGGCATCAAACTTGACAATTTATGTTTACCATTTTGTACCTTTGTATCTTTCATGGGGATTTTGTATAACTTAATGACCTTGAATATAAGCAAGCCTTATACCATTAGAAAATAGATTCAATAAGATTTAATTTGAGCTATTGCTTGTAATTTTTAGAATTCATTTAGGCTATCAAATTGTAAAAGGCCTCATACCAAAGTTCCTTGCCTAATTCTTGCTCGAACGTGATAGTCTAAATGGTGTGACATTTTTGACCATGCAAATGAATTTTAAATTTTATGAGACTAGTACCTTTGGAAACTAGATTCAAAGAGCTTTTCAATGATATATTATATATCTAAAAACTCAAACATTAAAATAGTCAAAATATAATTATCGTAAACCTCTAACTTTATTTTTAAGGTCCGATTTTAGCAAGCACATGCATATATCATACATACCTCTTCCTTTAAGCATCCAAACATCATCTTCGCCATTCTAACATCACATTTCATCATAATTTTGCATAATTTAATAGACTATACACTTTGATTGAATTATAGGAATCAAAATCAAAAAGATGCAAATTTAGGCAGCAAGTATTGTTTTTAACATAACTTCACCTTTTTCTACTTTTCATACATTTATTCATGATTTTTACCATAATTTATCTTCACGAACATCTCATACATACTTTAAATAGTAACTATATCATTATTTACAAGCTACTCAAGTTATGGTTTGCATGAAAAACATAAACAACATCAAACCAAAATCGAATGGAATAAACATCACATATCTAATTATAATAAATAATTCTCATCCATAAGCAGCTAAAAATCTTTTCATTCAAATCAATTTTTAACTTAGCCAAAATCTTCCCCTTATTAAAACAACAAGAAAATAAAGCAAAAAGGAAGTAAGAAAGAACTCATAACACAAAAATAAGCATACATACACAAGAAAATCAAATTCTTTATAAAGAAATTTACTTTAAAATTGTAGTTTTCTCTACTTAAAGCATGAAAAAGGGAAAAAGAGGAGGAGAAATTGAAATGAGAGGGGAAAGAGCATGCAAAAACTAACCTCCTTCCTTCTTTTATTCCATATTTATTTAAATTAAAGTAAATATCAACAAGGGACTAGTTAGAAGTTGACAAGTGTCAAGTTTCTATTGGATCCTACCTTAAGCTTTAATTAAAATTAATTAAATAAAATAAAATAAAAATATAGTTAAAGTGGAGGGAAAGTTGGTTTTGCATAACCATTTCCTCTTCCATTTGAAAACTTCTTCTTCTTCATCCTCTTTGAATTCTAACTTAGAGAATCATACCTTCTTAAGGTAAATTTTCATGTAAAATTGATCTTTTATGGTCTTTTTGGTTGATTTTCACCGTGTGCATGTTTACTACCTCTTAATCTTTATTGAAACTTATGTTCTATGGTTGTATGAAATTTGGTCAAGAATGGAACATGAAGTATATGCATGAATTTTGATGAAATCAGGTGAAAAAGTGAAAAGAAGAGTGAAGTATGCATGTTTGAAGTGTTTTGATTGAGTTTTATGTTTGGATAAATAATTCATAAAAACCCTAAGATGATTTACATGTAAATGACTCTTAAGATGCTATTTAAGGTGTGTATAAAGTGTTAAAAGTGATAATTGATGATGAAGACTATGAAAAATGCATGAAAAGTGGTATGAAAGTTGAAAGTCATGAAGAAAATATTTGCTACCCAAATTTGCACCTTTTTTATTTTGATTCATATAATTCAATCAAAGTGTATAATCTATTAAATAGTACATAATTATGATGAAATATGGTGCTAAAATGGTGAAGATCAAGCTTGGATGCTTAAAGGAAAAGGTATACATGATATATGCATGTGCTTGCTAAAACCAGACCTTAAAAGCAAAGTTAAAAGTTTATGGTAATTGCATTTTGACTACCTTAATGTTTGAGTTTTTGGACATGTAATATACCATCAAATTTAAATTTAATTTCTAATGGTACTATACTTGTAAAATTCCAAAGTCATTTCCATGGTAAAAAATGTCACACCATTTAGACTGTTACATTTAAGCAGGAATTGGGTAGGAAACTTTGGTATATAGCCTTTTACAATTTGACAGCCTAAATGAATTCTAAAAAGTACAAGCAATAACTTAAATTAAAACTTATTGAGTCTAGTTTTTAATGGTATAAGGTTTTATTATGTTCAAGGTCATTAAGTTATACAAAATCCCCATAAAAGACATAAAGGTACAAAATGGTAAACATAAATTATCAAGTTTGATAAATAATTTTTTTTTTGCATACTCTAATTGCCTATATTTTGGTAACTTGTCTATATGAAATTGTACTTCCAAATATGCATGAGATGATGATTTATTTATGAGTACTTATCATGGTTTATATATTGCTCCATAAGAACTATAAGAAGCATGAAAATAGGAATTAAAATATGAAGGAATTCATAATAAAAAAAAAAGATCAAGTGAATAGTAACCCATACCAAATGAATAATAACTTGTTATGCATGGTTTGGCTATTTATGGAATGAGTGTTTAAGGCATCTAAACTTAATGTTATACCTACCTATGCCTTATAACTTATGATTATACCTAAGGATATACATTTAAAGGAATAAAACAAGATTAATGCAACATGCTTATATATGCTTTACCAAGTCTTATAAAGACTACATATGTAATTTACATATTAATATACATATATATGACTTATATATGCAATTAGTCTTGAATGCAAAGATGTATAATGATATGTACACCATGGTGTATGGATTGAAGTATGAAATATTATGGAATGGAATGGTACTTGAATGCTCATTATGAATGAAAGTTGGATGATGTTATATGTTATGACTTGATATTGACTCTCTAAAGTGAAAAGTTGAGTGTAAAATGTGAATGATCATACTAAATGAATATAGGATGAAAATTTTACAAGTTTAGATAATGAAATCCATACTTCCACCCCAGCTTTTGATAAGGGTAAAGCGGTGATAGGTTTATGCTTTTCACTTCATGACCTCATTTAAGGTCTTGAAATGACTTCTTTATGTGTAAATGCTTATGGTATTAATGTAATAAGTTTATATGACCAATGTTATCATATGATCAACATTGCACATGATCATTCAATCATTATTCACATATTATGTCATGAATTATACAAGCATAAAAGCATATTCATGGCATATCATAAGGAGGTTATAAGGTGAAAAAGAAAAGAAAGAGAGATGATATAAGGCAAAATGAAATGAAACATACTGGGTCATAGAGATGATGGATTCCCTCGATGGAATCATATAGTATTATTCCTATATAAAGAGAAAAATGGGTTTACTGAACCATACAGTTATAATGTCCTCCTATGAGAGATGAGTACTGGTACATACAGGATCCAGTATGAAATTATGCACAATATTACAGAATAAGATGAATTATTAAAGAATGGTCAGAAGGAGAGTACAAAGCATTAATGCATTCTCATAAACACATTTATCATTTATATGTGATAAAAATATAGAGATTGATGATAATGAATGTGCAATGCAAGTACATATACAAATTATATACATATGTGTACTTGATGATACAGAAAAAGCTATAAAAGGGCCTTATATGGTATTTATCTCTACGCTTTCAATACTAACACTTTTGAGAGAGATGGTTTGATGTTAAATGATACGATATGATATCAATACATTATTTTATGATTACTATTTATGGTCTGATATTAATATGTCATCTATGGTATAAAAGTCTATCATGTACACATATTTGTAGCACCATTGAGTTTTATACTCAACATTTTTCATTTGATGAACACTAGAATTAGTCCAATTGGGGAGCGCCAGGATTAGTCGCTCAGTGAAGATCGGATTTTTTGAGAAATCCTATCTTGAAGATAGTTTGGATACTTGTAATATACTCTAAGATGTTTTCTCATTATGTAGTGTTGGTTTGTGTATGTTGATGTATATTTGTATGTTATCATTATATTTTACTAATGAAAATGTGATGATGGCATAAAATATCATAACTATGTATGAATGATGAATATTATACTTTGCATGTGTGATATGTTTGCAAACTCTATGATATGATATCATTTGTGAATACAGATGATTAAGACATTCAAGAAATTTCATAATGGCAATAAAATAGACATTAAATTGCAAAAATTTTTATGCATCCCTTATGGTATAATTAATGATTTCCTTACTTATAAGGTTATTAATTATGCTATGGGAGAATGTTACGCAGGTGTCGCACCCTAATTTTGGACCGGCCTTGGTTTTGATCGATTCCGAGTTGATTCTGGGCCATTTAGGGTTCTTTCGGACCGTTCTGGGTCCTCTCGGATCGGGCTAGGCCCGTTTAGGGTTTCATTTAGCACTTTTGGGAGGATATGCGATCGCATATGTCCCATTACACTCCGCATATGAACATGTGCGTTCGCATATGTTTCATTACAAAACATGTGCGATCGCACATGTCCCCGAGGGCAGACCTAATTAAACCCTAGTCTGCCATTTGGCTTAAGGACCGGAATTTTTGGGCGAAACCCTAAGACTCCTAGGCAGCCGTCGGTAACTCAAAACGTGATTTGGCACTCCAAAACACAATTTTAATCAATCTAAGGCATTAGGATTAATCAAAACGCACTAAAATCAACTAGAATTAGGCGTTTTAATGACCTAAACTTGGATTTGGACTGGATTGGATCTCAACTCTCATTCCTTAACGCTTTGGAGAATCTACAAGAGGTAAATCAATTCCCTTTT
>CANYBF011299869.1:0-39765 GCA_948192965.1 Dalechampia spathulata | reverse complement strand
GCTTTAGAGATAAAGAACGAAGGACATCTGCATTGAATGTAAGAGTTACTATCAAACTATCACTTCTAATCTCTAAACTGGTTTCTCTGTGTTTTGATGCAAAGATCTTCTTTTGGTTTGTTGTTTTAAAATGAAAATTTTAAATTTCTTCTGCTGCTTAATCATTATACAAACCAACACTTTGTATTGTTTCAATATCTTGGAATTCATTATTTAGTTAATAACCTTTCAAGTAAACTGAATAATGAATAATGCCTTTTATTGATAAATCGTTTAATTAATTACAATAAAACATGATGCTCTAGATCATACACTAACAAACTCTAACTTACACTAGAGCTAATCATACATAAACTTTAATCCCATAAAAGTTACATGCCTGTCATGCTTGCTCTGTGTCAATGCCTTAGTGAGAGTGCCCATCATTTTCTACTCTGTGGGAACTCTGTTTATTACATCCACATGTGAGGGCCTAGTAGTTTGTATGTATGTGTATGTGTTTTGCTATACGATGATGATGTGTATGATTGTATGTATGTATGTATGTATATGTGGAGATATGTGCTTGATTGGGGTATGACCTATGATACTGTCATCTTATTGGGAAGCGTGACTTCTCGGTTGGTTGAGGGGTAGTTGTTTTGATGTGTTTAGGTTGGTTTTGGAATGTTTCTTATAGGTTACGGGAGCGTTAGGACTCAAGTTGTGCATGTCTTGCTTTTTAGGCATGCGGTACGGGTGTACGGATACTCGTACGGTTGTACCAAATGTGAGGAATGTGGGGTTTTGAGTCCTTGGAGTCGATACGGGTGCACCAAAGAGCTGTACAGCCGTACCATAACTCGTAGGAAAATGAGTTTATCAAGAAAGTATGGGTGGTACGGGCATACCGTAAGGGCGTATGGGCATACCATAACTCGCAGGAAAACAAAGCATCAGGATTTTAAGTTTGGTACGGGCGTACGGGGTTTGGTATGACCATACGCGACTTAAAACAGGCTTTTTAAACAAGCTAAGCTTAGATTTTCTAGTAGGATCTTTCCTATTTTCTCCTCCTAAACATTTCTAAATACCCTTAGACACTAGAATTTGACCTGTGAGAGTACTTTTACACCGTGAGAGCTTCAGGAAGTGAGATTAGCTCGTGATACATGGATAGACATTAGAGGTAGCGTCACACCCAGCCCATACCTGGAGTAACATGCTCCCGTAGCATACACAATGACCTCCCATAAGGAAAACCATTGTATATACTACAAGGGATACCTATACATGTATAAAAAGACGTCGTATGGAGATAACAGATAGTATGGCGGTGAAATCATCAAATAGAACCAATCATAACCCTAGATAACAACATACATTCAATTGAATGAACACATCAATACCAAAAGTATATTCATTAATATACAAAGGTTCTGGTTACAATAACCGTATAATTCACCCCAAACTACAAAACCAATATTGCCTCTCTAATATGTACAAGCTACAATACAAAACTACTAAAAGAAAGCACGCTCGGTTGTCCCCTGACCACCTTGAGGTTGGGATTTGCTGATGAATCCACCCCTTTGCTGACTCTGGTAGTCACTGCTCTGGGCCTTCCACAGTAGGCTCGGAACTTGCGTTCATCAATTGATAAACGCTGAGTCTAAAACTCAGTGGTACTAGCTATCATACACATATATAACAGAAATAAACATGTCAAACAACAGGCAATACAATGCAATGCTATGCATGCCCCCTTCTTTCTTATTCTGTTCTGTACTCTCTTTCCCTTTTTCCTTTTTCCTTATTGTGCACAATATATTCCCATACTGGATCCCTATGTACCGGTACTCAACTCCTAAAGGAGGACAACTGTAATCCTGGCCCGTAGGCCCTTTTATTTTACCTATGTCTTGAGACTCAACTCCGGTAGGAGGAATATAATATACGATTCCATTATGGAATCCTGTAATATATGATCTAGCATGCCTTTCCTCATTTTCTCTCGCTCTGTCTAGGCATTCACGATCCCACATGTCATGAATATGCTAACATGCGAGAGTACCATATAGAATCTCAAGCAAGCATCATTTAACTTAACAAATAATAAGCTCATAACACCAAATAATAAGCAAATACAGGATTTCAATCCCCAAACATCAATCCTTAAGCCTCAATTGGCTTTAAAACAATAAAAGAAGCAAAGAGCAACTCAATACAAACTAGCACTAACCTGTCAGAAGTAAAGCTTCTAGTGACTAATCATGTCTCTAAGCTTCTAGCCTTGTAAAATCAACTTCGATATGCTTAATACCTTGAAGGAAGATGATCTCTAGGGGTTTAAGGATGTTGGAAAGGGTTTAAGAGGAAGAAAAGGAAAGAAAGTCAAAGAAAAGTCGAAGTTTATCCTCTTAAAAATGGTGTTTTAAGTCGCGTACGGCCGTACCAAATACATGTAGGGCCGTACCAACCTAAAAACCCTGATACACTAATTTACCTGTGAGTTGTCGTACGCCCGTACCAGATTTGGTACGCCCATACGACCATAAAGTTCTTGATGCACACATTTTCCTGCGAGCAACGGTACGGCCGTACAACCTCTTAGTAAGCCCATACCAACTCCAGGACCTCTAATTCCCTGTTCCCTTGAGATTGGTACGCCCGTAAGGATATCCATACGCCCGTACCGCATGCCTCAAAGCAGGACATGCCTAAATCGAAGCCCTTAACTCACTTGGACCCTATGAAAAACACTCCAAAACCACCCTAAACACATCAAAATCACTGTCCCTCATCCAACTGAGAAATCACGCTTCCCAATAAGGTGATAGTAGAATGAAATGCAATCATAATCAACATCATACATCCACATATACACGTATATAAGCATACATACATATATCATCAACGTATAGCTAAACTCATACGCATACAGACCGCTATCCATATACTATCGTACCAACTACTAGGGTCTCAACTACGGGTGTAACAACTCTCTCCCCCTAAAAAGAATTTTGTCCCAAAATTAGAACGAAACTTACCAGAAAACAAATGAGGATATTGTTCTTTCATCAGAGCCTCTTGCTCCCAAGTTGCATCTTAACCCGTGCGATGGTTCCACAATACCTTAACCAACGGTATCCGTTTGTTCCTTAGTTGCTTAACTTCTCGGGCCAAAATCTGAATCGGTTCCTCGGAATACGATAAATTAGGTCTAACTTCAATCGACTCCACTGGAATCACATGCATAGGATCCAATCTATACCTCCTCAACATAGAAACATGAAACACATTATGAATCCAGTCCAAATCCGATGGCAAAGCTAACCTGTACACCAACGGACCCACTCGCTCTAATACCTCATATGGTCCAATGAAATGAGGACTCAACTTACCCTTCTGACCAAATCTCATAATCTTCTTCCATGGAGATACTTTCAAGAACACTTTGTCTCCAACTTGATACTTGACGTCTCACCACTTTTAGTCTACATACAACTTATATCTGTCAGAAGCGGCTTTCAGCATGGACTTTATCATTTGTACTTGATCCTCGGCTTGCTGAACAAGCTCAGGTCCAATTAATCTCCGCTCACCAACCTCAGCCCAATGCAATGGCATCCTACATATACGCCCATACAAAGCCTCATATGGTGCCATTTGTATACTCGATTAGTAGCTGTTATTACACGCAAACTCAATCAAATGCACGTACTGATCCCAGCTACCTTCCCATTCAAGAATACAGGCACGTAACATATCCTCAAGAATCTAGATAACTCTCTTGGACTAGCCATCAGTCTGGGGGTGAAAAGCTGTACTGAAATATACTTTTGAGCCTAAAGCTCTTTGAAAAGCGCCCCAAAACCGAGAAGTAAATCGGGGATCTCTATCGGATACAATAGACGAGGGAATCCCGTGCAACCGGACAATCTCTTTCATATACAACTCTGCCAATCACTCTAATCCATAATCCATATGCACAGGAATGAAATGAGTCATCTTAGTCAACTGGTCTACAATTACCCAAACTGCATCGTGCTTAGCCTGCGTCAACGACAACCTCGTGATGAAATCCATCGTAATCCGATCCCACTTCCACTCTAGTAATGGTAACGGATTAAGTAATCCAGCTGGTACCTGATGTTTTGCTTTCACACGCTGACAAATCAGGCATTTAGTCACATAATTTGCTATATCTCTCTTCATACCAACCCACCAGTAGTATTGTCTCAAATCTCGATGCATCTTCGTACTTCCGAGATGATAGGCAAACGTCAAACTGTGGGCTTCCTCGAGAACCTGTCTCTTTAGTCCCTCATCTGCCGGAACATACAACCGTGTTCCGTGCCTTAGATTACCATCCTCATCCATGGTAAACAAGGTAGTTTTACCATACTGTACCTTCTGCAACTGTTTTTGGTATTCTACATCACCAGTTGCACTTCTTTGTATCTGATCTATCAATAGAGGCTTCACCATCATTTGTAATTATGACAGAATACAGTTAGACTGTAATGTCAGAATAGCACCTAACTGTCTCACCTCATAAACCAGACCCAACGAGGATTGTCTCAAGCCAGCAAACATCTTCCAACTTAAAGCATCAAGAACTGAATTAGCTTTCCCCGGGTGATAATCAATCACACAATCATAATCCTTAATAAGCTCAATCCAGCGTCTCTACCTCAAGTTCAACTCTTTCTGCGTACCCAGATACTTCAAACTCTTGTGATCCATGTACATATAGCAAAGCTCACCGTATAAATAATGTTGCCAGATCTTAAGAGCAAACACGATCGCTACCAACTCTAAATCATGGGTCGGATAGTTCTTCTCATATGGCTTTAATTGCCTTGAAGCATAGGCAATTACTTTCTGATCCTGCATCAAAACACATCCTAAACCATTCAGCGAAGCATCACTGTAAATCACATACGCTTGACCTGGAGTGGGTAGCGTAAGAACTGGTGCTTGCGTCAAACACTCCTTCAATAGCTCGAAACTCCTCTGACATTCCTCCGACCAAACAAAAGGAACATTCTTCCACAACAATGTCGTCAAGGGCAAAGCAATCATAGAGAATCCCTTAACAAACCTCCAATAATACCCTGCTAAACCCAAGAAACTGTGAACCTCACTGATATTCCTGGGTGCCTGCCAATTAAGCACAGCCTTTACCTTACTTGGATCCACTCTGATCCCCTCAACAGAGATCACATGTCCTAAAAACACTACTTGCTCAAGCCAGAAATCACACTTCGATAGCTTGCCAAATAGCTGCTTCTCCCGCATCCGTTCTAGCACTAATCTCAAATGATAGTCATGCTCCTCATGCGTCTTAGAATAGACAAGGATGTCATCAATGAACATGACAACAAACTGGTCAAGATAATTAGAAATCACCGTGTTCATTAATGCCATGAAAGCTGCTGGTGCATTCATTAATCCAAATGGCATTACCAGAAACTCATAATGACCATACCGAGTCCTGAACGCCGTTTTCACCACACTACCTTCCTTAACTCGTAATTGATGGTAGCCTGATCTCAAATCGATCTTAGAAAACACAGCTGCACCCTTTAGCTGATCAAACAAATCATTGATACATGGCAACGGGTATCGATTCTTGATTGTCACCTTATTCAACTGTCTGTAGTCTATACACATCTGCATAGACCCATCCTTCTTCTTCACAAATAACACCGGTGCACCCCAAGGTGAAACACTCGAGCGAATGAAACCCTTATCTAGTAATTCTTGTAATTGCACCTTCAACTCCTTAAGCTCAGTAGGTGCCATTCGATAAGGTATTATCGATATAGGTTCTGTATCGAGTAACACCTCGATCTCAAATTCTACTTCTCTCTCAGGCGGTAACTCTGGCAACTCCTCTGGAAACACATTAGGGAAGTCGTACACGATCAAAATCTCTATCAATTAAACTCCCTTCTATCGTCCATCCATCACATGAGCCAACATTGCCCCACAGCCCTGTAACATCAACTTTCGCGCAGTTACAGCTATCACTAACCTTGCTATCACTGACGGTAAGTTACCCTTAATTAGAATCGTCCCCTGATCCAGAGATTGCAGAGTCATTGTCTTCTGTTGATAGTCCATCACCGTACTATACTTAGCTAACCAGTCCATTCCCAATATAATATCATACTCTTGGAATGGCATCTCTACAAGGTCAGATAAGAAACACACACCCTCAATAATCAAAGGATAGCACCTAAACACCCTATTAACAACCACATCTCTGCCTAGTGGGCTAGAAACCACTATCTCATAGTCTAACCCTTCACTTAACATACCAATCAACCGAGCAAATTGTAGATCAATATAGGAATGCAATGAACCCAGATAAAATAACACTAAAGCATCATGCTCAGAGATAAGAACATTATCGAGCACCACATCCGCTGCTTGCTGCTCCTCTTGGCGCACCAAATTATAAAGTCTAGCAGGAGCCCCAACAACCTGATTAACAGACCCTTAACTCATGCCACATCCTCCACTATCACGGCCTCTCCCTCGGCCTCTGCCTCGCTTAGACCATTGAGACCCTACAAAGCTAGGTCTTTGCTGCTACTGCTGCCAAACCTCTCCCTCAACAACAGGATGAATTGGCCCACCAGACCACTCTGGGTACTCTTGGGCAAAATGACCTGCACCTCCATATCTGAAACACGTAGTACTGCCCACATATACGATAAGAATATGGTCCAGCATCTGTACTGCCACCATAAGAAATGGATCTCCCACTCTGCTCTCACCGCGATGGCATCGATCACACATCCATTGACCTAGGGGGAAAAGAACTCCTGAACTTGCCCCTCTTCGAAGAACTTGAAGAAGAACTCAGCCCCCTGTATGATCTCCTCATCGACTCCTATCGAGTGTCATCCTCCAGTATCGTCCGCTCAAGATCTAGTGCGCTGGCCATTAGAGCTGAAAAGTCATCATACTGAAAGGTCTGCACAAATGCTCTGAGCCGTGGATTCAAGCCCTGCTCGAATCGCTTACATCTCTCTTTTCCAGATGGTATAATATGGGTCACGTAATAGGCGAACCGAGTGAACTCCTTCTCGTAATCAGCCACAGACATATCACCCTGCTTCAGCCCAAGGAACTCCTGTAACTTCTGGTCAGTATAGGCTGAAGGCACGTACTTCCATCAAAATTCCCTTTGAAGATTAGTCCACGTCAACATGAGAGGATTAGCCATACTCTGAGGAATGGTCTTCCACTACTCATACGCATCCTCCTGTAATAAAGAGATGACATACTCAAACTTCACCGTTTTCGGGCACTTCAACTGGTGCAACACCCTCTGTGTCCGCTCCAACCATACTTCTACCATGTATAGATCAGTAGTACCGATAAAATCAGTGGCTCCGTATGACCTCAACTTCATGAAGTCCAACTTGTACTCCTCCCTCTGCTCCACTGGGGGTGGGGCAAGAACTACAGGCAACGCCTGACTCTGCACCTGAAGAAACCACATAAACTGGGCAAACTGAGTTGCCATCGGGTCAACAATCGAAGCCTCTGCCTACCTACCCATGCGCTCTCCCGGTCCTGAGGAACTCTCTTGGGGATTAAAATTATCCCCGCCTTCCTCGCCGACATTAATCCTCCTACCAGACATCAAACCTACTTTGTAGCATACAAACAAGAGTCCTACGATCAGCAATGGTCGAGACAAGCAACACTCCTTCACTGTAGCTTAACAATCAGAGACAGTGAATCCTAGGAATCCATGACAAAGAATAGCTCTCCACCCTATGAGCTATAAGCCAAGCTCTGATACCACTAAAACATGTCACACCCAGCCCATACCTGGAGTAACATGCTCCCGTAGCATACACAACGACCTCCCGTACGGAAAATCATTATATATACTACAAGGGATACCTGTACATGTATAAAAAGATATCATATGGGGACAACAGATAGTATGGCGGTGAAATCATCAAATAGAACCAATCATAACCGTGGATAACAACATACATTCAATTAAATGAACACGTCAATACCAAAAGTATACTCATTAATATACAAAGGTTCTGGTTACAATAACCATACAAGTCACCACCAAACTACAAAACCACTACTGCCTCTCTGATATGTACAAGCTACAATACAAAACTATTAAAAGAAAGCACGCTCGGCTACCCCCTGACCACCTTGAGGTTGGGATTTGCTGATGAATCCGCCCCTCTGCTGACTCTGGCAGTCACTGCTCTGGGCCTTCCACAGTAGGCTCAGAACCTGCATTCATCAATTGATAAACACTGAGTCTAAAACTCAGTGGTACTAGCTATCATACACATATATAATAGAAACAAGCATGTCAAACAACAGGCAATACAATGCAATGCTATGCGTGCCCCATTCTCTCTCATTCTGTTCTGTACTCTCTTTCCCTTTTTCCTTTTTCCTTCTTGTGCATAATATATTCCCATACTAGATCCCTATGTACCAGTACTCAACTCCTAAAGGAGGACAACTGTAATCCTGGCCCGTAGGCCCTTTTGTTTTACCTATGTCTCGAGACTCAACTCCCGTAGGAGGAATATAATATATGATTCCATTATGGAATCCTGTAATATATGATCCAACATGCCTTTCCTCATTTTCTCTCACTCTTTCTAGGCATTCATGATCCCACATGTCATGAATATGCTAACATGCGAGAGTACCATATAGAATCTCAAGCAAGCATCATTTAACTTAACAAATAACAAGCTCATAGAACCAAATAATAGGCAAATACGGGAATTCAATCCCCAAACATCAATCCTTAAGCCTCAATTGGCTTTAAAACAATAAAAGAAGCAAAGAGTAACTCAATACAAACTAGCACTAACCTGTCAGAAGTAAAGCTTCTAGTGACTAATCATGTCTCTAAGCTTCTAGCCTTGCAAAATCAACTTTGATATGCTTAATACCTTGAAGGAATATGATCTCTAGGGGTTTAGAGACGTTGGAAAGGGTTTAAAAGGAAGAAAAGGAAAGAAAGTCAAAGAAAAGTCCAAGTTTATCCTCTTAAAAATGGTGTTTTAAGTCACGTACGGCCGTACCAAATACATGTATGCCCGTACTACCCTAAAAACCCTGATACACTGATTTACCTGCGAGTTGTCGTACGCCCTACCAGATTTGGTATTCCCATATGACCCTAAAGTTCCTGATGCACACATTTTCCTGCGAGCAATGGTACGACTGTACAACCTCTTGGTAAGCCCGTACCGACTCTAGGACCTCCAATTCCCTGTTCCCTTGAACTTGGTATGCCCATACAGATATCCATATGCCCGTACTGCCTGCCTCAAAGCAGGACATGCCTAAATCGAAGCCCCTAACTCACTCAGACCTTGTGAAAAACACTCTAAAACCACCCTAAACACATCAAAATCACTGTCCCTCATCCAACCGAGAAGTCACGCTTCCCAATAAGGTGATAGTAGCATGAAATGCAATCACAATCAACACCATACATCCACATATACATGTATACAAGCATACATACATACATACACGTCATCAATGTATAGCTAAACTCATACGCATACAGACCGCTATCCGTATACTATCGTACCAACTACTAAGGTCTCAACTATGGGTGTAACAGGTAGCTTTCCTACAGGTTTGTGCTAGTTGTATTAAGTGTTTTATTTACGTGTTTTTGTGTCTTCAGGCCAAGTAAGGCCTGAGAAATGATGTTTAGAGTTTGAATTTTTGTTTATGTCTATGTTTTGATGATATGAGCTGATTGTTTGATTGAAAGGCATCTCTTGGTTGTTTTATTCTAATTTTAAATGCATATACATGTGACATAGAGCCAGAAAAGCAGAAAAAGAGTATGAGAGGTGAGGAAAGCCTACTGGGTCATATGATACAGGATTCCATAATAGAATCATATATATTTATGTATTACCCTCCTTCGAGAGATGAGTCTAGAGACATACAGATAAAAAGGGGTTCATCAAACTGAAAGATATATGCCCTCCTTCGGAAGGTGAGTACCGGTACATACGGGAACCCAGCATGGCAGAGCATTGTGCACAATGATGGGAGAACAAAGGAGTGTGAGAATACCAGATTTGTCATTGCATACATATGCCTTTGTATTGTTGATTCCATATTGTTTATTACTTGTATGTGTTACTAGCACCACTGAGTCTTTGACTCAGCATTTATCAATTGATGGAAGCAAGTTCAGAGCCTTCAGTTGAAGGACCAAAATATAGGTTGTCCCCATACGACGTCTTTTTCCATTGCATTTCATTTCCCTTATAGCGTATATAGCAGTTTCTCACATGGGAGGTCATCGTATATGCTACGGGAGCATGTTACTCAAGGTATGGGCAGGGCGTGACATGTTTTATTAGTATCAAAGCTATGGTTTAGCTCATAGAGTTAAGGTTTAGCTCGACATATGTTGTTTCTAGGACTACTGTCTGTGATTAGTATGCTACAATAGCGGAGTATCACTTATCCTTATCACTACTGATTATAGATCCTTTGCTATATGCTACAGTTTAGGTTTGATGTCAGATAGAAGGATTGACATTGGTGAGGAAGGTGGGGGTAATTTTAATCCCCAGGAGAGTTCTGCTAGTACCGGTGATCATGTGGGTAGGCAGGAAGGACCAGGAGAGGCTAGTACGAGAGCACCTCGTGGTCCTCAAGCTGAGGCTTCGATGATTGACCCGATGGTAACTCAGTTTGCCCAGTTCTTATGTTTCCTCCAGATGTAGAGTCAGGCGCTACCTGTCGTTCCTGCCCCACCTCCAGTTGAACAGAGAGAGGAGTACAAGTTGGATTTTACAAAGTTGAGGTCGTATGGAGCTATTGATTTTATTGGTACCATAAATCCATACATGGCTGAAGTGTGGCTGGAGTGGACGCAGAGGGTATTGCATCAGTTGAAGTGTCTGGAGATGGTGAAGTTTGAATATGTCATCTCTTTATTATAGGAAGATGCATATGAGTGGTGGAAGATGATTCCACAAAGTATGGCTGATCCTCCGGTGTTGACCTGGAATGATTTTCAAAGGGAGTTTTACCAGAAGTATGTGCCTTCGGTCTATACTGACCAGAAGCTGCAAGAGTTCCTTAGTTTACAGCAGGGTCATATGTCGGTCGCCGACTGCGAGGAGTTTACTCGGTTGGCCTATTATGCACCTTATATTATGCCCACTGGATGGGAGAGATGCAAGAGATTTGAACAGGGTTTGGATCCTCGGATCAAGGCGTATGTTCAGATTTTCCATTATGATGATTTTTCTACCTTGATGGCTAGTGCACTAAACCTTGAGCGTACGGTGCATGAAAGTGATGCTCTTCAGGAGTCAGTAAGGAAGTCGTATGAGGGACCAAGTTCTTCTTCAGGTTCATCAAAACGGAGCAAGTTTAGAAGCTCTTTTCCTTCAAGATCGGTCGAGATGAGACCTACACCGCCAGACGAGAGCTGAGTGGGAGACCTACATACTCCAGTGGTAGTACGGGTACGAGACCTAGTTTATGTCATACCTGTGGTCGGCCTCACTATGGAGCTTGTTGGAGGAGTAGTAATTTATGTTTTCGATGTGGAGGAGCTGGTCATTATGCCCGGGAATGCCCAGAGTGATAAGGTGAGCTAGTACATGTGGGTTCTAAAGCACGACAGCAGTAGTAGCAGTAGCTGAGACCTAGTTCCTGGGGTGCTTAAAGTGTGAAGAAGAGTAAAGGCCGAGGAAGAGGTCGAGATAGAGGAGGTCGTGATGGTGGAGGGCGCGGCGCCAGTCAGGGGTCTGTTAATCAGGTTGTTGGAGCTCCTGCCAGGGTGTATAATCTAGTACGCCGTGAGAGCAGTAAGCTACAGATATGGTGCTCGGTAATGTTCTTATTTCTAAACATGATGATGTAGTGTTGTTTGATCCAGGTTCATCACATTGATATATTGATGTTGGTTTTGCCCGATTGCTTACTATGTTAAGTAAGGGATTAGGTTATGGGATAGTGGTTTTGAGTCCACTAGGTAGGGACGTGCTCATTGATAGAGTCTATCGATAATGTCCCTTAGTTATTCAGGGTGTCTGTTTCTTATTGGATCTTGTGGAGATGCCATTCCGTGAGTATGATGTGATACTGGGAATGGATTGGTTAGCAAGATTTGGTGCGGTGATGGACTATCTGCAGAAGACTGTGACACTACGGCATCCAGAGAGGGGAGTGATTCTAGTTAAGGGTAATGTGTCGTCAGTAACAGTAAGGCTGGTGATAGCTGTGACTACATGGAAGTTGTTGTTACAGGGTGGTGAAGCGATTCTGGCTCATGTGATTGATGGGAGATAGAAGAGAGTACAGTTGTCCAAGATTCCGACTATATGCGACTTCCCTGATGTGTTCCCAGAGGAATTGCCTGAGTTACCACCGTGATTTCTGTCGAGGGGATCAGAGTATATTCGAGTAAGGTGGAGGCTGTACTTAGCTGGCAGATTCCCAGAAATGTCAGCGAGGTTTGTAGTTTCTTGGGTTTAGTGGGGTACTATCGGAGATTTGTTAAGGGATTTTTGATGCTTGCTTTACCCTTGACAACGTTGTTATGGAAGGACATTCCTTTTGTTTGGTCTGAGGAATGTCAGAAGAGTTTTGAGCTGTTGAAGGAGTGTTTGACTAGAGCTCCAGTTTTTAAGCTATCTACTCCGGGTCAAGCATATGTGATTTATAGTGATGCTTCATTGAATGGCTTGGGATGTGTTCTAATGTAGGATCAGAAAGTGATTGCCTATGCCTCTAGGCAATTAAAGTCGCATGAGAAGAATTATCCCACACACAATTTAGAGTTGGTAGTGATTGTATTTGCACTTAAGATCTGGCGACATTACTTGTATGGTGAGCTCTGTTATATGTACACAGATCACAAGAGTTTGAAGTATTTGGGTACACAGAAGGAGTTGAACTTGAGGCAGCGACATTGGATTGAGCTTATTAAAGATTATAATTGTATGATAGATTATCACCCAGGAAAAGCTAATTCAGTTGTCGATGCTTTAAGTCGAAAGATGTTCGCCAGCTTAAAACTATCTTCTTTGATATTGGTGCATGAGATGCAACATTTGGGTGCTATATTAACGGTACAGTCTGACTGTATTCTAGCATAGTTATAGATGAAACTGAAGCCTATGAGCAGATACAGAAAAGTGTAGCTGATGATGTGGAATACCAAAAATAGTTGCAGAAGGTGCAGGCTGGTAAGACTACTTTGTTTACCATAGATGAGGACGGTAATCTAAGGCACGGGACACAATTGTATATCCCTACCAATAAGGAATTGAAGTGACAGATTCTAGAGGAAGCCCACAGTTTGACAGATGCTTATCATCCTGGAAGTAAGAAGATGTATCGAGATTTGAGACAATACTATTGGTGGGTTGGTATGAAAAGAGATATACGGATTATGTAACTAAGTGTTTGATTTGCCAGCGAATTAAAGTAGAACATCAAATGCCGGTAGGTTTACTTTACCCGTTACTTATATTGGAATGGAAATAGGACCGGATTACGATGGATTTTATCTCAGGGTTACCGTTGACTCAAGCAAAGCATGATGCAATTTAGGTTATTATTGATCAATTGACCAAGATGACTCATTTCATTGCTATACTGATGGATTACGGGTCAGAGACGTTAGCTGATTTATACTTAAAGGAGATTGTCCGATTCCATGGAGTTCCGTCATCTATTGTATCAGATAGAGATCCGCAGTTCACATCTCATTTTTGGGGAGCTTTTCAGAGAGCTTTAGGCTCAAAAGTGCATTTTAGTACGGCTTTTCATCCCCAGACCGATGGTCAGTCCAAGAGGGTGATCCAGATTTTGGAAGTTATGCTTCGTGCCTGTGTTCTCGAGTGGGAAGGTAGTTGGGATTAGTATGTGCATCTGATTGAATTTGCATATAATAACAGCTACCAATCGAGTATACAGATGGCTCCTTATGAGGTGTTATACGGGCGTAGATGTAGGACGCCTTTACATTGGGATGAGGTTGGTGAATGAAGGTTACTTGGACCTGAGCTAATTCAACAAGCCAAAGAACAAGTGAAGTTGATTAAATCAAGGTTGAAAGCTGCCTCTGACAGACATAAGTCGTATGTGGACTTAAAGCAATATGACGTTGAATATGAAGTCGAGGATAAAGTGTTCCTGAAAGTATCTCCGTGGAAGAGGATTATGAGATTCGGTCATAAGGGTAAGTTGAGTCCTTGTTTCATTGGTCCGTACGAGGTACTTGACAGAGTGGGACCGTTGGCATACAGGTTAGCTTTGCCACCAGAGTTAGACTGGATTCGTAATGTGCTTCATGTTTCTATGTTAAGGAGGTACCGATCGATCCTACGTATGTGATTCCAGTAGAATCAATTGAGGTTCGACTTGATTTACGTATGCAAAGGAACCGATTCAAATTTTAGCTTGAGAGGTGAAGCAACTAAGGAATAAATGGATACCATTGGTTAAAGTGTTATGGAACCATCACACGGGTTAAGATGTAACTTGGGAACAAGAAGCTCTGATAAGAGAACAGTATCCTCATTTGTTCTCTGGTAAGTTTTGTTCTAAATTTTGGGACAAAATTTCTTTTTAGGGGGAGAGAGTTATTACATCCACATGTGAGGGCCTAGTAGTTTGTATGTATGTGTATGTGTTTTACTATACGATGATGATGTGTATGATTGTATGTATGTATGTATGTATATATGGAGATATGTGCCTGATTGGGATATGACCTATGATATTGTCGCCTTATTAGGAAGTGTGACTTCTTGGTTGGATGAGAGGCAGTTGTTTTGATGTGTTTAGGTTGGTTTTGGAGTGTTTCTTATAAGTTACAGGAGATTTAGGACTCATGTTGTGCATGTGAGGAATGTGGGGTTTGGAGTCCTTGAAGTCGGTACGGGCGCACCAAAGAGCTGTACGGCCGTACCGTAACTCACAGGAAAATGAGTTTGTCAGGAAAGTCTGGGTAGTATGGGCATACCGTAAGGGCATATGGGCGTACCACAACTAGCAGGAAAACAGGGCATCAGGATTTTAAATTCGGTACGAGCGTACGGGGTTTGGTACGACCATACGCGACTTAAAACAAGCTTTTTAAACAAGCTAAGCTTAGATTTTCAAGTAGGATCTTTCTTATTTTCTCCTCCTAAACATTTCTAAATACCCTTAGACACTGGAATTTGACCTGTGAGAGTACTTTTACGCCGTGAGAGCTTCAGAAAGTGAGATTAGCTCGTGATACCTGGATAGACACTAGAGGTAGCTTTCTTACAGGTTTGTGCTAGTTGTATTAAGTGTTTTATTTACTTATTTCTGTGTCTTCAGGCCAAGTAAGGCCTGAGAAATGATGTTTAGAGATTGAATTTTTGTTTATGTCTATGTTTTGATGATATGAGCTGATTGTTTGATTGAAAGGCATCTCTTGGTTGTTTTATTCTAATTTTAAATGCATATACATGTGACATAGAGCAGAAAAGGTAGAAAAAGAGTATGAGAGGTGAGGAAAGCCTATCGGGTCATATGATACAGGATTCCATAATGGAATTGTATATATTTATGTATTGCCCTCCTTCGGGAGATGAGTCTCGAGACATATGGATAAAAAGGGGTTCATCAAACTAAAAGATATATGCCCTCCTTCGAGAGATGAGTACTGGTACATACGGGGACCCGGCATAGTAGAGCATTGGCACAATGATGGGAAAATAAAGGAGTGTGAGAATACCAGACTTGTCATTGCATACATATGCCTTTGTATTGTTGATTCCATATTGTTTATTACTTGTTTGTGTTACTAGCACCACTGAGTCTTTGACTCAGCATTTATCAATTGATGGACGCAGGTTCAGAGCGTTCAGTTGAAGGACCAGAGTCGTGATCGTGGCAGCAGTGGAGGTGGACAGTCGAGCATACTTCTTTTACATTTTGTAGACCTCTATAGTTGTATTAAATGAAAGGCAGCAGCTAGATGTGTTTGTATTTTTGGTGGTGATGTAGTCAGGGTGTTTGTATATAACTCAAACCCTTGTAAATGGTTTGACCATTAATGAAATGGTGTATGTTGGTTTATGATTTCATGGTATTAAATGTATGAATGAATGTATATCCAGGTTTTTGTTTTGCTAATTTATGTATGCTGCAATTCTAACACCACTAAAATATAGGTTGTCCCCATACGACATCTTTTTCCATTGCATTTCATTTCCCTTGTAGCGTATATAGCGGTTTCTCACGTGAGAGGTCGTCGTATATGCTATGGGAGCATGTTACTCCAAGTATGGGCAGGGTGTGACACTATTAACCTCTACTTCTCCTCTACCAATGATCTCCCTAATTAAATGGTATCTCCTGAGTACATGTTTACTCTTCTGGTGAGATCTGGGATCCTTTGCTTGGGCTATTGCTCCATTATTATTACAAAATAGAGGAATAGATTTTATACTATAGGGAACCACACTAAGTTCATGAATGAACTTCTTTATCCACATGGCCTCCTTTGGTGCATCCGATGCAACTATGTACTCTACCTCTATCATAGAATCTGCTATGGTCTCTTGTTTAGAACTCTTCCAAACAACTGCACTATCATTCATCATGAACACGTAACTAGATTGAGATTTGCAATCATCTTTATCATATTGGAAACTAGCATCTATATATCCAGTTAATTGCAAATCCCCTTCTCCATATATTAAGAACATATCTTTAGTCCTTCTCAAGTACTTGAGGATATTCTTCATAGCTGACCAGTGTTCCTCTCCATAACTAGATTGGAACCTACTTGTGACACTTAAAGAGAATGCTACATTTGGTCTAGTACATAACATAGCATACAGGATGGATCCAATTGCTGATGCATATGGAATCCTAGTCATGCGATCTTTCTTATCTTGTGTCTTAGGATACCATGCTTTAGAAGGATGTTTCCTATGTACCATGGGTATATTACCCTTCTTTGAAAGATCCATGTTAAACCTCTTTAGCACCTTGTCTATGTAAGTAGACTATGAAATACCAATAAGCCTTCTTGATCTATCTTTATAGATCCTTATACCTAAAATATTAGCGGCTTCTCCAAGGTCTTTCATGGAGAATTGTTTGGATAACCAAACTTTAACACTCTACAAAAATGAGACATCATTTCTAATGAGTAATATGTCATCTATATATAACATAAGGAAACCAATTGCACTTCCATTAATCTTCTTGTAAATACATGGTTCATCAATGTTTGAATGAAGCCAAATTCTTTAACCGCTTCATCAAAATGTATGTTCAAACTCCTTCATGCTTGCCTCAATCCATAAATGGATCTTTGAAGTTTGCATACCTTATTGCTATCATTGGATATGAAACCATTAGGTTGTGTCATATACACTTCCTCAAGATGATTTCCATTAAGGAAAGCTATTTTCACATCTATTTGCCATATTTCATAATCAAAATAAGTAGTAATAGCAAGTAAGATTCTTATGGATTTAAGCATAGCTACTAGTGAGACAGTTTCATCATAATCAATTCCTTATTTCTGACAATAACCCTTTGCCACCAAGTGAGCTTTATAGGTAACCACATTACCATCCATGTTTGTCTGCTTTTTGAAGACCCATTTGCACCCAATGGGTTTTATCCCCTCATGTGGACCAACTAAAGTCCACACTTGGTTCTCTGACATGGAATCCATTTCAGACTTCATGGCCTTTAACCATAAGTCACATTCTGAACTTTTCAAACCTTCATCATAGTCTGTGGGCTCATCATTCTCAACTAATAAGACTTTCTTATTCTCATGAATAAGGAATCCATACCTTATTGGCATAGTTCTTATTCTAGTTTAGCATCTGGGAGCTTGTGCTTCCATAGGTTCTGACTCTACATCAATAGGATCAATTGATTGATCTGCTTCATCTTGTGGTGATTAAACTTCATCAAGATCAATCTTACTCCCACTATCTCCTTTTGGAAGAGATTCTTTCTCTAAGAAAACAACATGCTTTGAAACAATCATTTTTTGTTCCAAAGGAAGATAAAAGTAATATCCTATGGTTTCTCTAGGATATCCTATAAAATAGCATTTGTCAGACTTCGCCTCAAGCTTTTCTGACATTGTCCTTTTAACATAAGAAGGATAACCCCATACCTTCAAATAAGATAAGATAGGTTTCTTGTTATACCACAATTCATATGGTGTAACCTTAACCGATTTAGATGAAACTTTATTCAAAACATGAACAACAGTCTCTAGTGCATAGCCCCAAAATGATTTGGGCAATTCTGCAAGACTCATCATGGATCAAACCATATTTAATAAAGTTTGATTTCTTCTTTCTAATACACCATTATGTTGAGATGTATAAGGAGGTGTCCATTGAGATAAATCTCATTATCTCTTAGATGTTCAAGAAACTCCTAGCTTAGGTATTCACTACCTCGATCAAAATAAAGGGTTTTAATAGTCTTACCAAGTTATTTCTCTACTTCATTTCTGAATTCTTTAAACTTCTCAAAAGCTTTAGATTTATCCTTCATTAAGTACAAACATCCATATCTGGAATAGTCATCTATGAATGTAATGAAGTAGCTGTATTCACCTTTGGCATGTATGGATATAGGACCACCTACATCTAAATATATGAGTTCTAGTACCTCTTTAGCTCTTTCACCTTTTCCTTTAAAAGATGATTTTATCATCTTGCTTAATAAATAAGATTCACATGTTTCATAAGATTCATAATTAAATGTACCCAAGTTACCTAATTTATGCAACTTAGACATGCGAGTGCTATTTATATGGCCAAGACGATACTGCTATAGAAAGAATGGATTAAGAGTATTAATTTTAATTCTCTTAGTTTGAATATTCAACTGAGGTGGGTATTATTCAGTATATAAATTCTATTTTCAAAATTTACAAAATAGTAAAACATACCATCTTTAAACATTGAACAACCATTGTTATCTATGGAAAAATTGAATCCTTGTTCAACAAGATAAGATACTGAAATAAGGTTCTTATTTAAACTTGGAAAAAATAGCAATTATTGAGTTCTAGTTTTAAACTAGAAGCTAAGTACAAAATATAGGTTCCTACTTCTAGTGCAGTAACTTATGCTCTATTAGCAACCCTGATATCTACATCGTTCCTACATAGCCTCCTCCTGCTGACCAGCCCCTGCAAATCATAACAAATGTGAGATGCACAACCAATATATAATACCCAACTCTTGTTACTAGAAACAGCATTAAAGTTAACCTCAATCACATATATACCTGAAGAAGAAGCTCGATTCTTCTTTACCAGCTCCAAGTACTCCTTGTAGTTTCTCTTCCAATGCCCATCCTTATTGCAATGGAAGCAAATACCATTGGGGGGTTTCTCTGTAGCTTTCTTACCCATACCTCCTTTGGTCTTTGGGGCTGACTTCTTACCCTTCTTCTTGGTTGTGCCCTTCTCCTTGGCAAGCCTAGAAGGACTAACTATCAGTGCTACTTTAGCACTATTCTTATTGGCATCCTAAGCATATTTCAATAAATTGATAAGCTCAAGAATTGTAGTTTCTCCTTTATTCATTTGATAGTCAAGCATAAACTGTGCATAACTATCAGGTAATGACTACAGAATAAGGTTAATAACCAACTCCTGTTTCTGTCTAAAACTAAGACCCTCCAGCCTTTGTATGTAGCCATGCATCTTAATACCATGCAGGACTGCTAATGACCCCTCTGCCATCTTGCACCTAAAGAGTGCCTTTGAGAGTTCAAATCTCTCAGTCCTCGCTTTTTCCTTAAAAGGTGTTTTGAGATAAGTAGCTATAGTATGAGAGTTCATAGTCTCGCACTGCTTCTAGAGGTCATTCTCCATAGCTCCCAACTTAATGCTGCTGGCCATCTCATCCTCTTGCTTAAACTTATTATAAGCATCTCTAACTTCTTCAAATGAGTTTGCTACAGGTGTGCATGGATAAGCTTAATCTAGTACATGAACTCTCTATTCACCTTTCAAAACTATTTTAACTTGGTGAATCCAATCAATGTAGTTGGATCCATTCAGTTTATGTTTGAGAATTCCGTGGAGATTAACTTTTCTTAACATTTTAGAAAAATTTAGAGAAAAAGAAGAAATAGTATGTCATTAAAAACATAATAAGGTATTTTATTAGTTTTTATCGCCTATTATTTTATTTTAAACTAATAACCCTCAACTACTAACCCGAGAAGGTCATGCTTTGCGTTCCTTAGTAGGTCAGTATCCAATGACCATTAAGCCCAATCTTGAGTACGCTCAACAAATTGGAACTAAATTTCAATAGGTAGACATCTCTCATATCAATTATATCTTTATATGACTACTGAATTGTTTGGTTATCAACTTTTCTTGATACTTATGTTATCTTACATAAAACAATTCCCCAAACCGGTCTATGAAACATTTTACCTTGAGTATGCCCAATAAATAAAATATTTCATTTAAATCCAACCCATTTTTTAAAACTTGGATATACCTCATATTAAACAGGCTTGAGTATGCTCAACAACCTGAATGACAAGAAGCTCTCCACCTTTATCTTAGAAAATGGAAGGCCTTAGATTTATATTCCTTTGAGGGATTTATTTCCTTTTATGCCATTTAAAACATTCAAGGCATGTATGTGCAATTGGTGCACCATGCATGGCCCTGGCTCATGCATGCTATAGCATGCTCTTGCAACTCATACATGTATCATTATAATAATTTATAATATGATGATTACGGACTTTAAGTCTAAGGTCAAACCTAGGTTATGCATGATTTTACAAACCCTAAAAATTTGAAATAAGACTATTCTATTACAAATTTGATCTTGGAGTTTCCTCGTTTAGTCACGCCTTGCTCCTTTTGCCTCCTTTTGTAACTCCTTTACAACCTATGTAATCTAATTACAAATTTTAATAGTAGAAACCCCAAGTTACATTTGGGGGGAGTAGATGAGAAGAGAAGTATAAAAGATTTTAAAGAAAAGGTAGGACTCGCAGGCCGTATTTACCAAAAATTATAAAATGATGCATATGCTCAATCACATTAGGCTAAGTCCATAATCACCATCATGTCATATAATCATCCATCCATACATTCAAAAATGCTTAAATAAATAATCTTTTCATAATATCATTTCAGTTTTTCCATTTTAAAATTCAAACAAACTTTACCTTTTAAAATAGTTATTGGCTTGCATTTGAAAACATATAGTTTACATGTTTTGAATTCTATTTGAATAAATTATTTATTAAATTGAATAATCATCCAAACAGTAATATATTAATTATTTAATCACACTTTAAATATCAATATATCACTTAGAAATCAAATTAGAAGTCAAAACCAATAAGAATCCTTATCATGCTTAAATTGCTCCTTTAAGAGTTTTAATTCAAATCAAATACTTACTAATCTTCAAAATTAATAAAATTTCATTTTTAAAACCTTTAATGTGTCTAAAACATTAAAATACATGAATTAATATAAAATTATGAGCAATTATATTGAAAAAGTTGATCATACCAAAATTGAACTTCCTATACGCATATGAACATGATTTCCACAAAATCACATCCAATTTGAATCATAATTCATTCAAAATGCTCCAATATCAAGTTAAATAATTGATTCATTACATGTTCAAAAATTTAAACATGCATGCAATAATCAAGCAAAAACATTAAGAATTATACAAAAATCCATTTGACCTTTCAATAAGAGCATGTGCAACATATAAATTTTTATCTCATAAAATTTCCACATATGTATTTGGTTTTTCTTAATAGAAACCAAGTTAATTCAATGAAGAATAATTGGTTAAAATTTCAAATTCAAATTCAAACAATAAACCCTTTGAAATTGAAAATGCCACAAGCTATAATGATAGTTAAAAACCAAAATCTTATGTATTCTATGCTTAGATTGCAATACCAAATCACTCTGATACCACTATTGGTTTATGAAAACGTGTTTAGTAGAGGAAGAGACAATTTAAAAAATTTTAAAAACACATGATTTTATCAGATCTAGCAATTCTATTCATAGAATACATCAAACACAGAAAAGATTATCAAAGAAGAGATTGAAAAACTCACTTTTAAGTAAATCTCCTTCTTTCTTGTTCTTCTGAAAAGCTATAGAAAACTTTTAAATCCCAAGGTAGAGGATCTCTAAACTATTCACATAAGTAATGAAATGATTAGAATCAATATTACAAGTTTTGTTTAAAGACTAGTAAAACAAAACATAAAAAGAATAGATGAAGAATAAGCAATAAATTTAGTTCTTCTTCTTGATCTTCTATCAAAAGCCCAATTGAGTTTTTGTTCTTGAGCTTCAAATTGTTTTCAATTACCAGGGGAAAAAGAGGCAGCTAAAATTAGCTTGTTCTATAACCCTAAAAATTGTGTCAAACAACTTATAAAAACTTAATTAGGTTTTTGGGTTACTTAAGTCATATACATGTGCATGTCATATGCTTCAAGCATGTGACTTGCATGTGCATGACTTAAAATCCCTCTAGAAGCACATGACAATCATATACACTACCTTTTAATTGATCACACATGAATAAGTCATGTGACAATCACATGTTGACTATTAATTAATTTAATTATGTCTAAATCCGCATATACCATAAATGTAAAATATGTCATCTTAAATCACTTGTCTCTTGAGTTATACTCATCATATTTTAGTGATCTTGGTATCAAATCAAAGCTCTTTTCATGCTATTTCTAATGAACATAAAATATCTAAGTTATCTTATAACCATAAAACATTATTTCATTAGCATCCATTCATGATCATTATTCCTCTTACTCTTAGTGTGTGACCTTTTGGGTTCTTGACATGTTGGCAACATATAAATCTATTATTAAACTCTATTTAATAACATCATATGTAAATCATGAGAGGTATCTAGTCACACATCATGACTACCTAAATGTCAAGAGGTGTCATAACTTTCTGAGTTATTACATGCTCTCATATCATGATTACCAACTCTCTACTTTAAAAAATTGATAATCATCCTACAAGGGATTCAAAACCTAATCAGTTAAAAATGCAACATTTTTTTTTGCACGCATAACAATCTACCATCAATAAACATTTCATCAAAATATTTATTAAAAACTAATATTAATAGTCAAGCATTATTATATTCACGCGCCTAAAACATTACTATCATATACATATTAATTCATTTAATTATGAACATCCCTGATGGTATCGTTATGTTATCCTTATAAAATTTTAAACATAGTAATTTATTGCTTAATTTAATTTACTATCATTAGTACCCAAAGAGCAAATTGCATGAAAATCAAGGAATTGGATACTGTTTTGTAATCCGAGTCCGCTATTAAAATCACTCGACCTATTGCTGACACCACTAAAGCATGTGCTCTCTTGTGTCGCTACTAACTGCATTTATCAATTGACAAACGTTGAGTATAAAACTCAGTGGTGCTAGTTAAATAATAATCATACATAATACAGTATTAAAAAGAAATAATTTAATATAATCAAAACATTTTATCATTTATACTACCTAGTAATGCCACATACCATTATTGAATAAAATTATCACCTATATCTATTTTTACTGTTTATCTGTGAAATCTCATTCATAACTATTATCTGTACCCAACCTTTCATATCATACTATCAGTTATAACATTTCATAATATTATTTCATCAATAAATATTAAATGCAATGAAATATGCCTTTAAGAATGCAATTTATGAATTGCACTCTCCCTTAGTTTTTCCTTTGCCATTATCATTTCATTATTCCATTTAACTGGGCAAATTTCTATACTAGGTCTTTCATTTCATTTCATTTCTATGGTTCAACAAACTAAAACCCTTTTCACTTTCTTTTCCTTTCCATTCGATTTCCTTTGGAAATCCATTTCATAACCCAGTATATTTTCATTAAACATTTTCTCACTTTCGCTCATTTTCCTCCTCCTTTTTCCTCCATGATATGTCATGTTATGTTTAATGCAATGATGCGTTTATGATTATGCATGACAATTATATGAAATATATTATATAAGTATTCATTTAATGTCATTATATTAATTTATTAACGTTGTTCCTTTATTGATCAATTAATGATCGAGGAACACTATCACAAACCTACGATCACTTTCCCCTTGTCTAGATTACTTGGTGGTATGCATTGATTATCCTCAGAACCACCTAAATCATAAGACAATTGGTCATATTAATTAAAAGATTAATTACCATTATTAATTATCTATAATTCACACTTTTACAATCAAATTGCATTATATATACATATATATCATTATATAAAAATATTTCAAGTATATTAAGTCAATTCATATTCTAAAATATAATATTAATTAAAAATTATAATAGCGTATAAAAAGAAATTACAATTTTTATTAGCTATATTAGCTATTGTATTACACAAGCCAAAATATAAAAATTTTGATATTGAAATAATGAATTTCTTAAATTAATGAAAACTAGATTTAATAAATTTTCAAAAGATATATATATTATTCATAAAAGAATCCATTCATTTAAATAAATAATTCTTATGTTAATTTAAAATCTTTTATAACCTCATTTAATTTTGTTTTTCATAAACTTTTTAATATCAATTTAAATAAACTTAATATCATTATAAAATAGATTTGATAAAGTTTAAAGTAGGATAATATGCTTATAAAATTACTCATTAAAATTCTTAAATCATATTCACAAATTAGGATTCTAAACGCCTCATTAGCATATCCTTTAAATTCCATGTGTTTTCCATACTCATTTTAAATCCAGAAATCAAAATCAAGTCAAAATCAATTTAAAACCATAAAATTAGTTTAACAAGCTTTCCAAAGACATATCATAAGCCCAAAGCTGCAATCATTTAGACCCTTAAATAATTAATTATAGCAAGCTCAATTTTACTTCTTAAACAATAAAAAAAATGATCTATATGTAATTTAAACCACACTTGCCACAACCAACTATTTCCAAACAATAGCAATTTCCTTCTAAGCAGAAAAAGAAATGGACAATTAGGCATGCATCAAAACCAATCTCTCAATTACAATCATACTATCTCAATATCATGCATCAACGTATAACATACTTCCTACCACATCTCTTAATTTATTGTATTTTGAAAATGTTACCATGCGAATTCATTCTCACCTTTGAGCATGCGGATTACTCACTAAATACAACACTCAATTATCTACACATACACATTACATATACCACCGTAAACCCACCTTCAATTTTAGAAATAACTTAAAATTAAATATTATATAGAAGCAATAAAATAGATCCTTCATAATAACTTTTTTTTTAATATCATATCAATAAGAATATACACACGTAAGCATTTAACCATAAACTCACCTTACAAAATTCAACATAACATACACTCAAAGTGAAATCCTAGGCATCCACTTAATTCTTAAAAATAAAATAACGCAAAACACAAACATTCCTACATATAAAATCGTAGCTCACCTAACCACTACAATAGCCTATAATTTAATCTCTATAATAATAAACAAGACAACCCCTTTCTGCTATAACATCTTTGTCTAGTAACCATTGAAAAATAAAAAAGAATTTATAACCACTCAATCACTCTTAAACTCACCTTTTAGTAGTTTTTCTTTGGATAAACAATATAGCCTATAGCTGGAAATCAAGAACCCAAAAATTAAGAATGAATATTGCTGGAATTACCCATAATCCTTTCACCTTGCTACAATCACCAATCCCACTCTTAACTATATCTTCTTAAGCTTTAATCTTCAAGTAAAACACACATGTAATGAGAATCGATTAATGCAGTAAGGAAGAAAAAGAAATACTACAAAAATTGCACAAGAAGAAAAATAAGAAAGAAAAGATATCATGCGCTATAAACCTCCCACCTTCAGTATGCTTGCTAACTTCTACAACTTTAGTAACTCACTAAATCAAACCTTCATAGCTTGAACTCAAAAAAGATCTCACATGCATGGACAAAAAGGAAGAATTGGTCGAAAATAAAAAGGAAAAAGAAGGTAAGTGTTGCGCCAAAAAGGAAAGAAAAAAAAGAAGAGGATTTCGGTGGGAAAAATTCAAAGAAGAAAGAAAATTTAGTGCTACTTGAAACTTAGAATGAAAGAAAAGAAAATTATTGAAGAAGAAGATAAGAAAATGAGGAGTGGTGGTGGGATGTTCGGCTGAGATAAGAAAAATAATTGGTGGAGGACACAAAGGAAGGAGAAATGAGAGGATTATTTCATTTTATCCTTTCTTATCTTAATAGAGGCATTCCACCGTATTAGCATACACACACTAACACCTAAACACATCCTTAAGCCCTACTCACATGTATTTTTATACATATAGAGCAAAATAATATTATATGTATATATAATATACCATATACATACCAATACTTATATACATATATGCCCAAAATCAACATATTCTATATATTAAATATTCTTTTGAATTTTCTATACAAATATATATATACAATTACATATATACTCACACACGCAAACAATTTTTGTTAATCAAGCACACGTATATATATTTATTAAATTTTCTTAGCAATCATTATATGACACATATGAAAATAATATTTGCACATTCACTTAGCTTTCATCTCAACGTATATTCATCTATTATCACATTATTCACTATCTAATAATTTCATCAATTATCACCATATAAATATTATAACACATACCAATTTACACATCATTCTCTTTCCATAACATATTCACATATCGTAAAATTCCATATCTAATTTCAATCACACATATATAATCTAAAACACATCACATGTATATTCAATTCAATATGCTAAAAGTGAGAATGTGACAAGAGGTCATTAATTTGACTACAACCCTTCTATATCAAATTCCATGCAATAAACTCCTTTCACCATCCACTATCTCATTTAGGTTTGAGTATGAATTAATATGAACTCAATGCATAATCAGGTATGTTAGATCATGCCCTAAATTTGATGTTTCATGTACCATAATCTTTATTCTCAAAATGCCCTTATAAAACTCATTCATCAATAGGCATCCTACTCTGGCTAAAGATTCCTGAATAAAGAATATTACATGAATCAATGAGATAAAACCTCTACATTTAATCTGGGGTGATGAATCCTTTATTGATAAATAAATACCTTTAACTACTTTACATTATATCCAAACTCCAAGTTATGAACGCCTCCTTTAGAGGAATAAAACATAAGAGTCAAAACTTAATGATCCATAATTAAGATAACCTTGTTATCTCAAGTCTTTAAGATACTTGCACTACTGATATGAGTGAGATATATTTCATAGACATAGATCAATTATCCATATGAAATCTCACTAGCAAGGCCTCCAATGAGTCAGTCCCCTACTGCTCATCCGCATGTTCACTTTAGACAACTCTTGTCATGATGAATGAGAATCATCCCTAAAGGAAGTATAACATGTATTGATCTTAACTGCATTAATAATATCCATTCTTATTAATACATTGATTAAGGATAATTTAAATATTGAACATTTATATACAATAAGAATCTCATTTCATAAACTCTTTATGAATTTCTTTATACTATTCCAATATCTTGGAATTCATTATTTAGTTAATAACCTTTCAAGTAAACTGAATAGTGAAGAATGCCTTTTATTGATAAATCGTTCAAATAATTATAATAAAACATGATGCTCTAAAGCATACACTAACACTTACTCATCAAGAGGCCTAATAAATACCTTCCTCTAAAAAAGAGGGATAAATCCTATCTTGATTCATTACTTCTATCTACAAAAGTCTTATTACATTCAAGCATATTCTTTATAATTATTTGGTTAAAGATAATGTCTAATTATGTCAAAATAGAATATTCATTATGTAGGAAATTATAATAATCTTAAGTTTAAGGACTCGATGACATGATTGATATAAGAATTATTTATGGCATTAGTCTATGTAATGATCTCATCATAGGCCCATCTAGTATTTTATTCTCAAATAAAATACTTATAATTTTAATTTATACCATACACATAATTATCTCATGAGTATTAATCAAAATAATACTAGTCATATAATATTATAATATTAATGTTTAACTAATGATATTAAAATACAACTCTTCTAACTCATTATAATGTAACATGTACTCATTATAATAATAAACAAATTTATTCATAAAATGATAATAAACAATGTTCACAATATTGGCCTAAGGCATTACCACCAACAATCTCCTAATTATGCTATGCTGAAAATTACAAGTATGTAATACCTATTAACTTGGTGTGTGACTCATGTTTAGCTTCTGGAAAAGCTTTGGTAAATGGATCAACCACATTATCATATTTGGTAATTTATATATTTTAACATCTTCTCTATAAATAATTTCTCAAATAAGTGAAAAAGTTTGAGTATGTGTTTGGATCTTTAATAGGAACTAGGCTCTTTAGTTTGTGTAATAGAACCATTATTGTCACAATAAAGATCCATAAGATTATTGATGTTCAGAACAACTTCCAAGTCAACAATGAATTTTATGATCCATTTGGCTTATTTAGTTATATCTAATATTGTTATATACTCAACTTCTATTGTCAAATCAGTGATGGTACATTCTTTGGAACTTTTCCAACTAACTGCACCTCCATTTAACATATAAACATACCTTGACTATGATATGTATCATCTTTGTTAGATCAAAAGTTATCATTTATGTAACCATTTATGACTATTAATCTTCAAATCCTCTATATATCAAAAATGCATCTTTAATTCTTCTCAAGTACTTGAGGATGTTTTTAACTATTGTTTAGTGACTCTTACTAGGGTTTAATTGATATCTGCTTGTCATGCTTAATGCATACAAGACATCAGGTCTTATACATATCATGACATACATGATAAATCATATAACCAAAGCATAAGGAATCTTATTCATGTAATCTTGCTCATTATATTCTATAGGGCATTGAGTCTTGTTAAGATGAATACCATGTGATATTAGTAAGAAACCCCTTTTGGATCTTGCATGTTAAATCGATTCAACACTTTATCAATATAAGTACTTTGGCCCAAACTAATTAACCTCTTAGATTTATCTCTATAAATGTTAATTTTAAGGATATAAGCAATTTCACCTCGGTCTTTCATTGAAATATAACTTCTCAACAAGGTATTAACCTTTGTAAGCTAGGGATATCATTTCTGATAAGTAATATGTCATTAGCATAAAACATAACAAAGATTACAACACTCATACTAATCCTTTTATATACATAAGGTTCATCTTCACTCTTGATGAATCTAAATTCTTTGACAGCTTCACTAAAAAGAAGATTGTAACTTCTAGAAGCTTACTTTAATCCATAAATGGATCTTTGAAGCTTACAAACCTTTCCAGAATTCTCAAGAAGAACAAAACCTTCAAGTTGTGTCATACACACATCCTCAAGTAAGTTTCCATTCAAAAACATTAATTTAACTTCCATTTACCATATTTTGTAATCATAGTATGCAACAATGGCAATAAGGATTCTTATAGACTTGAGCATAACAAATGGTGAAAAAGTCTTATCATAGTCTATACCATGAGTTTATTTAAAAAATTTTATAAGAAGTCTTGCTTTAAAGGTATGCCCTTTTGCCATCCATATTAATTTTTTTTCTTGAAAAACCACTTACAACTAATGATTTTAATTCCTTTAAGTGGATAAATTAAGTTCCAAACTTGACTATCAGACATAGATTATATCTCAGATTTCTTAACATCTAGCCATTTCTCAAAATTTATACTTGTCATAGCTTCTTGATAAATAGCAGCTCATTCTAATCCATGAGCAGTACATTATAACTATTAGTCATGAGAAATTCATCTCTTAGGTTGATGTCATGTCTTATTGGATTTATGCAAAACTTATGTCCTTATCAAAGGTTTTAAAAGTGCTTATAGAACCTCTTGAGATTCATTTCACAATTTTGCATTTAGTTATAGCTCTTGAAAATCTTCCAAGATGCACTTTAGTCTCATTGGTTCTTTTAGAGATTAATTATCTTTTCTAGAAAAGGCACTATTTTGAGCAATAAATACTTTATTTTCAAAGCGATTATAAAAGTAATATCTTTTAGTTTCCTTAGGGTATCAAATGAAAATGCACTTGTTAGACTTGGGTGCCAACTTATCTGACATTCATCTGATATAAGCTTCATAACCTCAAATCCTAAGAAAAGGTAAACTTTATCTCATATCGTATTGTTCGACCATTTAAATGGAACTCAATTCAAAGTGAATGTTGTTATTTTTAGGGCATAACCCAAAAAGGATAAAGGAGGATTTGTTTGACTTATCATAAATTAAAACATATCTAATAAAGTTTTATTTCTCTTTCAAATATGTCATTCTATTATGGTGTTCTTGGTCGAGCAAACTGCAAAACAATTCCATAATTTTAAAGATGATCATCAAACTCTTGACACCACCCTGATCAAATTGAAGTGTCTTAATAGTCTTATTAAGTTGATTTTTGTACTTCATTCTAAAAAGCGAATAAGTTAAATGATTCATATTTATGTTTCATAAAGTAGACATTGCCATATCCATTGAAATCATTAGTGAAATTAATGAAGCAATGGAATTCACCTAGTAACACGTAATGGACCACATACATTAGTATGTACTAGGCCTAAAACATCATAGGCTCTTTCATTATGTCTAGTGAAATAATTTCCCATCATCTTTCCTAATAAATAATATTCATAATTTTTAAATGATTCATGATCAAATGAATTAAAAAGTCTATCTTGATGGAGCTTAGATATGTATTTCTCATTTATGCAACCTAGACAACAATACCAAAGATAGATTTGATTCAAAACAATTCGTTTAGTTTTCTTAGCAATTATGATAAATCCACTTCACTTTACTTTTTCATGAAGCAAATACATGATTAAAAAATGCTTTTAGCTTATTTATCTCGACAAGGATGCTTAAAGATGACCTATAGATGCTGCCAATGTAGCTTTATTTTTAACATGTTATGAATTCCAGTGAAGATTATGCATTTGTTTTCCATGCATAAGCACCAAGATTCCCTAGAGAATGTGCACGCGCACATAGATTGCACCCACATGTCGTCCATAGATGCATTTTTATCAGCTTCCATGGGTTACTTTATATGCGTTTGTACATTCATTATGTACATCCACATAATGCTTTCACCTTAAAATTTTCATCATACATTAATGTGTTTTGAATATTTGATCATATAATTGTCATTTGATGCTAACCGTTATCTATTGCAAGAGGCATTTCATTATCGAATGGATGATTATTGAACTTAGCTTATGAATGATTATTAATTGGATAATTTAATAATTAATTGGATAAAATTAAATATAAAACTCTAATGCATCCAAGCAGATCTTTGAAAGACTCGAACTACATTCGTAATAAAGATAACTATAATATTCAATGATCTGTATATTATAGAAGACGATTGGTGTTATGAAAGCAAATGAAACTTGATTAATTTTTTTGAACATATTGACGAGGATAATTCGAGTCAAATATGTATATTTTGAAACAACTATACAATAACTTGGAAATGATACTTGGTCAAGATAGAAAAGAGCAATTTTAATTGGGTAACAGTAAAACATGTTGAATAGATGTGGGTTTATCTATTCCAATGTTCATCTGATGTCATCAATATTCCTCGCTTTGTTCCCAAACAAAGGCGAGAGCAGCTCAGACTGAAAGCAACAACCGTCTGGCTATCCATTCTGTAACACAAATAGTCAACCTACAAACCCAGTAGAATTTACATATCCTATTTTCAGACTGAAGCTTTGTAATTCTAGAAATCAATCCAAAATAAAAGAGAGCCACTAACATAGCATGCACTACAAGACTTTCATAAAAGCATACATGACTAATCTTAAATTGTAGGTGCGATGATCTGCATAGACGGTTAGGTTCTTATCTTAGACCTGTATGCATATCAGATTTGGGATCGATAACACCTGTATGCTAAAAACTTAAATCAGAACGCATCATGATTATCACAATATAACACATTTTATATGATTAATGAACAAATGACATAAGTAACTTGATAATAAATCAATCAACACCATATGAATAACATAAACACATAAATAAGTAGTGGATCAACATGATGCAAACAAATAATAATGGATCATAAACATTTAAAAAGGTTGCAAGTTAACAAGAATAAATAGTTGTGTCAAAGTTATATAGGTTAACAAATAAATATGAATATGACATGATTTTTTCATGTTATTAATTGTTTGACACGAATACAATTATGATGTTCACAATTGTAATAACAAGAAAGGATGAGTAACTAGAGAAAAAATAGAAAATAATAACATCAACTATCTCGTAAAATATTCTTCTGTAGAACCCACAATAGCAGTTGGCAAGAACACAGTCAAAAAGAAAAGAACAATTACAACATGAAATTCTCCTCCAGCTTACTGTAATGAAACAGCCCTACAGCAGCCAAAATGTTTTCAGGAATATAAGCTTTAGCTCAACTATGGATTCCTCACCTTCGTACTAGCTCCGGATCCCTAAACATTACCATTTGATCAGAAAATTTGAAGTACTAATAGCACTTATTAAAGATTTAGTATCACCGTTTGTGGTATCTTAGACAAACCTCTGTATGTGGTCAAGAATAAGAAGTCTTGGTCCTGGAGGGATGCTGGCATCTTTTAAAGCACTGTTGCACAAATGGAAACCAAAAACTCCATTAGGATTTTAGTTGGTAAAATATGAAATAGAAAATCTTCTTGAAGTTTATGAAATACAGAAGAACAATGGAATCCAGGCTGTCTATTATCGCACTACTTGCCTGTCGGTCAACAATGGCAAAGTGCTATCAGTTAACAATCCTTTCTTGAAATTCTTCTCATAATTTTGCAGACCAAGACTCTGCAACATGGTTCTGGTTCTGGTATATGATGTATCCTCAGCTTGTGGTTGAGAGAACTTTTGCCCCAACTGAATAATTACATCAATAGTGCTTTCAAAACCACGAGCACATGTATATAATTTAAAATCAGAACAAAAAGAAGCAACTAAATGAGAAGTATTATTATTAGTTAGGAAAAGGCAGGAACTTGCTTGATGCCAGATTTCCCCGTCAAAGCAAGTAGCTCAATTGACATGCATAACTTGCTTCCATGTTTTACAAGCCAATGGTAAAGAAATACCAGAACGTAACAAAGACGGACTGCCTGTTCTAAAGCTTACCTGGAAAATCCCACCTTGAACAAGTGCAAAAAATAGTCCAGAAGTAATTGCATTTGCAGCCTGATTTGATCCACCAACACCGCTCACCAATGAAAACATGGCTCCAGAACCAAAAGCTGCTACCATGCTGCGATTATATAATAAGTTCAATATTTTCAACAAAAGCATGACCTTTTTAATTGAGTAAATAAGCATTCAGAGAATGGGGATGCTCCCTCTTCTCATACATATCAAAAATCAGGTCACATAGACATATTTGATACACACTTCAACAAACAATAGAACAATGTTCTGAACATTTCCATTAAAAGCTTCTGAACCCCATTGTTACATTTGAAAGAGCCAATGTAAAGTTAAATTAAATACTGACAGGTAAATCAAGATGATTTAAAAAGATAAATAGATAACAATTGGATCTAGGTCATACACAAAGAAAAGCAGTTAACTGGAAAATAGAGGACTACAAGGTTGGTTTTGAATCACTAACCAGTGGTTTTTGTTTTTTCTTTTTTTTTTTTGTGTTATACACAAAACCTGATTTATTTGGTGCCTTAATTATCTGTGAAAATTTTATTTCATTGCAAATGAATTTTTATGTATAATTATCTATACTAAAACCCCTTCAACAAAATAAAATTATTTAAGATTTACAAATGAATTTGTAAAAATTTGTAGAATTTATTTGTACCAAATAAAAGTTGTTATCTAGTACTAGATCTTTCATAAGGAAATCCATCTATACAGGAACAATATTTAATTACGAGCATTAGCTAATTATTTGACCCTATTAATCTATTCTTGCAAGAGTAGGGGTATAAGTTTGGCTTTTCCATTTCAATAAGATTTCCCTCGCTTAAAGGAAAAACATATGCTTCTAAGAAATTCTTTCAGGTTTTATTTCACACCCTTCTTGGAACTCATGAACTCCACAAAACTATGTGGAATTCATTTAAAGTCATATTATTGTGTTTGAAATGGGAGATTGCATATTACGATATTAGATACAAAGGAAGCCAGCTAAAATCTAATTCTGTTGAAACATGAATTCCACAAACCAACTATAGATTTCTTATACACAACCTTTATTTGTAATACACATAATCCTCATCTCTCTATCTTCTCTCCTCCCCATTTCTCTCCTATTAATCTATTCCCTCTTTGTTCTCTCTCTCTCTCTCTCTTAACAAAATAATATGCTATAACGGCATTAATTATTCCATGTAGCAATGCGTTGACATGATAGAAAAGTTCCACCAAAATAATAAAGTGATGAACTATCATTTTAATGCCAAACTAGACATGTCGACAAAAAAATGGGCACATAGGAAGCATATAACTTCCTCTTTGTGAGTTGCACGCCATAAAAGGAGAATATGATTATGAACGAACAATAAACAAATGAAAATGAAAAATTAACCTGGACTGAACATCTTCCTTGCCTCGCAATCTTTTCATGACAGACGATATACCGGCATTAACACCAGTCATGACAGCAAAGTTGCGAGCTTGTATCAAGGGACCTCCAGATAGAGCCTGTAGTCAAAACAAAGCGAAAAATGGCACTTCAGTCTTATTGAAGGCTTCATCAACTTAAAAATCATTTTATAAACTAAAAAATCATAGGTGAACTATGAATTCACTTTTAACAATTCTTAACAATTGGCGGTGAACTCACCTTGGGCAAAAACGGTATTAGTGGCTTATATGCATGGGAAGGTTACTCATAGCCAAAGTCAGGTATATGATGATATTTAAATCTCCATTGTAAACGCATAAAGAAGGCTGTCCAGTTCACAGTTTCTACAATTGTTTGCAATAATCACAGGCAAGAATTGAACTGAAGCAAACATATGTTTTCCCACAGCAAAGAAACTTTGATGCATAAAAGAAAGGACTGAGACCTACTGGATTTCTACAAACACATTCAATTGACTACACAGAATTGAACTTTTTAGCAAATTTATGAAATGAGATTAGAGATGTGGAATGAAAGAACTATCCTTTATTGTGTGGTTTATCGCCATTATGTATCCTAATGAATAAGAAAAAAAGAGATTAGAGAGATACTGGATAATCATGTATTTCTCCAAACGCATAAAATTGACAATAAAATAACCTGAGCTTGCTTGAAAGAGGCCATGGCCTGAGGGTTTAAGGAAGAGGAGTCAACGGGAAGAGATGAAGAGACGTCAGGGGTGAGAGTTCCCATAATAGCACCAATAGCAGCACCCTGAAGAGCAGAGGTGGCAGTTACAACAGCCGCCTCAACAGGTAAGGACTGTTTGGCTAACCAGCACTTGAATCCATTCTCTATTTGCTTCAACTGTATCTGAAGCTGCTGTATTGGATTCCGGTTTTCTTTCACCAAAGCAATTCCTCCTCCTCCTCCTCCTTGTTTCCCTCGCTGCTGCTGCTCCATTTTTGATTCTTCTTTCGTCTCTCCTGCTTCAATTATCAACTGGCGGATTCTTTAATTCACTCTTTCACCACCCTTGCCTATTAAAGCCTATCCGTGCTGCAAGGTTTAAGCCAATTTTATGATCAATTTGAGAGAATTTATCAAATTACCCATATACCCATAAACTTACAATATTTGATCAATTTACACCATTTCATAAATTTATTATTTAATTTTATTAATTTCAAATAGTAATTTATTTGCTAAAGCTCTTCACATATTTTAATCAATAAATTTAACTTCTCAAAATATTTCTAAGTTTATATAATTAGCTTTATGTAATTGATTAAAAGCAATAAAACACAGATTTCATTTTTATAAATTTAAACTAAATTATTATTTATTGGATACAATATTAATTATGAATTTATTATATAATTAGAAAAATTAACTTATTAATATAGTAAATTTAACTGAAAATAAGAAAATAAAGTTATATGTGGAAATATAAAAGTTTATATACATTATGAAATTATTTAAGTTTTCTATTTTCAACTAGCATTTTTTTCAAGAAAAACTTTTCATTTCGAGTATTTTACAAGTTTTTGAAAATAAGTTTGTTTAAGAAAAATTAGAAAAAATTAATTTATGATATATTTTATCATTATATACAAGTTTAGGGAATAATTGGAGTTATTTGATTCATATTGTTAAATGTAAGGATAAAATGAATATAAAATTTTGGATAATTAACTATTAACTCCAAGTTTGAGAAATAAATTGATATTTAAGTCCAAATTAAAATTCACCTCAAATCTGATAAAATATTTTTTATATGATTAAATCTACCCGTCTATTACTTGAATTCATATATTATTTTAATTATTTTTTATAATTTTAACAAAAATAATAGTAATACTTTATTTTAAATAAAGTATTTTAAAAAATACTTCATAATATAACTAAAAATTATATAAATCAAATAGATAAATAAATAGCAGATGTTAGTTTTTAGGAAGGAATTTGAATTACCTCATAAAGATGTTAGTTTTTAGGAAGGATTTTAAATTTAAATTAGTTTTACTTTGAATTTAAATTTATATTATACTTTAATTTTTTACTCTTCCATACAAGGCCCTTAAAATGGTATTATTTCATTATCTTTCAAGAAACTTCTATTGAAATCTAATACTAGAATGTTTGTGTTGGTTTGGTGTACCGAAGTAGACAATACAATGAAAGCATAATAATACTATGAGAAAATAAGTCTATTCTAGCGCTTATTTATTTCATAGATAAGTTTGTTATTAATGCATTTTAGCTTTGGAATGTGAAAAAAATACCAATAATTTTGTATGTGTCATCAATATGCTATTTTTTTTGCTCATGCTTTTGTATGCATTGGGATCTGAAAGTTGTTTATGCTTACTATACATTAAGAGGTTAAATTTTCTAAAGTTTGCATTGCGTTGGGAGCTTCAAATTAGCCATACTTAGGAAATATTGGGAGCTTCAAATTGGTCATGCTTATGAAATATTAAGAGTTTCCTAACACTTGTTATATTTTGAGATGTTAAAAATATTAACAATTATTTGGTATAATAATGTTTTTCACAATTGTCATATATGTTAAGATGATAAATGTACAACGTTTGTCAATTGTGTTGATATTTATTTAGGCATAATAATTTTATGATCGTCAACATGTTTTATTTGCATCATTTATTCTCAAACTAAACTAATAAAACTAATATTATTAAAATCTAAAATCCAAATTCTACAAACATAGAAAATATTAAATTGAACTAATTGTTAAAATTATAGTCCATATGAAATTATTATAATTCATAAGTTCACTACATACATAAATTGAAAGAAAATGAAACATCTTAACTACTAATATCAAAATCTTAGCATAAAGTCTTATGAAACAAATGATAAGATGACATAAAAATAAATTCATGCATGTAGTTTCTTCTTACCACATAAAATATATATAATCAAATATGATCTTTTAAGAATTATTACAAATTATACTAAAGTGATGTATATTGAAACCTGCCAATATTTTAAAATTTAAGGATTAAAAAATAATTACTTCATGATGAATTCATATGAATGATTAGAACAACTATGTATATGAATATATTCACTCAAAAATAAAAATAAAAGCCTTCCATAATGGTAAAGACATAAACTCATAATTTATCATATTGATAAGGGCATATAAGGAAAAAGCACTTTACAAGTGTAGTTCTAGAACAACAAGATGAAAAGTTCCTAGCCATTAAATGTTATAGATACAAAATGTTTATTTCAATGAAAATTTGTAAACAAGGCTAATAATTTAATAAGCATCCAAATTACAAAGTGAAAAGGTCCTAGTAATAGCAATAAAAATATTAATAATCATTGTTTCACTCCATGATTATAATGATGGTGAAACAAATTAACACAGGAAGTCAATAAACCATATTGCTATTAAAAAATCACCAAATTAACAAATCTAGCCATGATAAATGAAAACATCAATTATAGTTCTAAACAATAAACCTTATTACTATAGGCAAGTGAAATTCCAAGCTTATCATAATATCGAGAGCTTCTTAAACCATAATCACAATAGAAACATCAATCAAAGTTCACAAAACATCAACCAAAGTTCATACAAATAAAAACCTATCGACTAAAATAACTAATTGAATGAAACACTCAAAGTAATCACTATGAGGACTTATTTTGATCTTGAAAAATCTCAAAAACAAAATTAAAAAAGCATATCTTGAAATAAAGAATTATGTATATTATTTTACCATAAATTGAAAAAGGCATGTTATATTGGTGATATTATGCAATTTGTCTTGCTTATATAAAAAAATAATCATCAAAAAATTATGGCACATAATTAAAGTTCATTTACCATTGTTGGAGTTTATTTGTTGTTAAAGGGATTATCTGTTGCTCAGCATTGAAAACATTCTATCAAATTTGAAAATTCATAATTAATAATCAACTAAATTGATTATAAAGCAAATAATTAAATTATATCATTTAAATTATTTAATGCTTGTAAGCCTTGTTGCCCTCCTAATAATTGACATAATAAAGATAGAATATCATTTAGTTGTTGAATGTGAACCTTACAAATCAAAGAAATCATTTGGTTAAGCATCATTTTAATATGTTTATAGCTATTCATTAAGCAAAAAAAAAAAAAAAGGTAATGGAAAAGAAGAGAATTCATGTACAATTACATATTTATGAACTAGTTTAAGCTCCAACCAATTGATATGTTAGTGAAGTTAAATCACATACTTCTCCTTTTAAGGCCAGCAAATGCTTTCTTATATACTTTGCATCAAAATTTGCACTTCTCCAGTATTAATGGGCATTATCTCATGAGCATGAGACATAGCATTCAATTCTTTTATTTTCACTCAAAGACCAAAACCTCTCACACGCCCATATTTATCTGTTACTGCAACCATCTCATCAAAATTTTCATATTCTATTACATTTGAAGATTCAAAAGTAATCTTATGTTCAATGACTTAAATTATAACATTTTCCTAATTTCAGAAACAAATTATTATTTACCCTTACATATAAAAAAGTTACTAATATTTTAAATTTGAACAATATAAAACAAATCATAATATCTTAGGATGTTTCATTAACATAACTTCCATCTTTACACTTATGCATTAATGAAAAGAACTCAATACATCCAGGCTCTTTCTCATTTGCTTCTTTATGTTATTTAAGTAGTATGAAATTTTCAAATATATAAGCATTTAAACAATTAAAGTGAGGAATTATAAATTAATAGCACAATACATAAATATTCATCTGTCGCACCCTAATTTTGGATCGGTCGGATTGATTGGGATGAGTCGAGCCTATCTCTTTGTCGTTTTGCCCTCATGGGCATCTTGATTCATCTTGGTGCAGTTCAGGATTCGATTTAGGGTTGCATTTAGTGTTTTT
>CANYBF011299848.1:0-11821 GCA_948192965.1 Dalechampia spathulata | reverse complement strand
CTAGAGTATGGCAGTAGTGTTGTATATGCCTTGTATAGCTTCTGGTGGTTTTGTATAGACACTCACTGATTGTATAACAGGTTTTATATAAATGAAATATGGTATTGCCTGTTTATGAATGTTGCATGAGTGTATTAATGGATCCCGGGTATCGAATGTATGAACATCACATTATTTCCGCCGCATAACCACCATTAGGCTAGAGCGTGTCCCCATCCGACGTCTTTATGAGGTATCCCTGACGTCACCAGCACTGGTCTTCGCTTAGGGGCCACTGCTTGTAGCGTGGGAGCATGTCTGCCTGGGTATGGCTGGGTGCGACATGAATGGCTCAGCAAAGTGGGGGAAGAACTTATCCTAAGGGGCTGAGTCTTACACGACTTGTGTAAGGCTTACACAAGTCATGTATGACTCACTAAAATCATGAAAAATCAAAACTTCTAAGCTTGAATGAGGAAAATATAAACTTCTAAGCCTAAAACTATGATTCAATTATAAAATAGTACCTTAGAAACTTAATAGATGCATGTAAGTCTATCTAAATGCATATAATTTATGAAGATTATACAAAATATGAAGAAAATGAATGAAAATGTATGAAATTATGCTAAGTATGTATGATACGAGTATGATGCATGAAATGTTATGAAATGCATAAAATACTATACTATATGCTTATGTATGCTAATAAAGTGCATGAAAACAAGGTTAAAAAGAATCATTTAAGAATAGAGAAAAGTAATGATAACGCCAATTATTAGTAGTTATCGAATATTATTAGGTACACAATAACATGAATAAGTAAGGAAATTTTCTTATAAATTATATCTCTTTTATTTTTAATATCATCCATTAATCAAGCTAATACTTATATTCTTATTATCATATTTTTTTTTTTAACTGTATAAAGTAATCATGAATACTTTACCATCATTTTGTATGGCTGAAAAAGATATTTAGAGGGCGGTTATGCCATTTATTTGCTTTAATATTATCAAGTGGCATCAACTTGATAAATGTTTACACTAATTTAGAATGAACTAACCAATTCTCGTACCTCTATACTAACAAGATGAACTTCATTGCATAGACTTAAGAGGGAAAATTAATAATAATTGGCATATTCATCATACCCCTTACATTGATGCATGGAACCATAGACGAGCATGAATAACATCATCTTATCCACTTAATGGATCACTTGGACCATATTCAGAGTGTATGTAATGGTTCATAACATAAACTTGTCGATGGATATCAGTAGATGGGCTAAACTTGTTGCATTGGTAACTTCAATTTATTATCAACATTTTCTATTATTGTTTCAATATATACTACCTGTATTATTAAATCTTAATTTCTTCACATTTATTAATAGGCTGATGGAGTTCATGACGTTTATCACATTGCTTCAACTAATAATGTAGGTTTAGTATCACTCAGATAAAAGATGTCAAGCATTTTAGGTGCTTTAAGTGATCGACAACGCACCTCATTCTCACATATGCACCGTAACTAGTACCACCTCCAATTAAATTCCTAAGAATCCAAATGCAATAAATGATGACATGTAGGAGACACCCAACCATGTCTTTTAGAAGGCAAACATTTCAAGATCCCATAATGGAAGGTGTTATCCCTATGCTAACACTAATTACTTCATATAATTACACTCAAACATTTTGTTGAACTTTTACCGACATAGCAAGTCCAACATTTTCAACTCTCCCACTTAATTTTACATTTGATAGACAACATAATCCAAAAGTTAGTTCTTCAATTCCTTACTAACATAATTCTCCTCTAATGAATTATCATAAACAATTCCAACCCTCTTTTCATCATCAAACTCCATCTTCAAGGTTTTTCCCATAATTCTAAGACATGTCATCATTTTTTTATATCATTTGACATATATCTAATTACACCAACATCAAATGTGATGCATGCATCATTTTTTTTATATCATTTGACATATATCTAATTACACCAACATCAAATGTGATGCATGCATCTGACATATATCTAATTACACCAACATCAAATGTGATGCATGCATTCTCCACCAGTTCTAGTCAATCTAAAGATTTTCATAACACATTGCTCAACACTTTTCTCCCTTCATCTTCCATAGCTTCTCATACTGCTTCACAATTTGATCTCAATGTTACTACACCTATTGAAAGTTATGATGATGTAAATGAAGGTTTGTCATCACATAATCAGGAAGAATAAAGATAATAACCACGATAGAACAAATAACAACCTCGATATGGAACTAATGGTCATTTAGGATTTCATTGATATACTTAACTAATGCAAGTTTGGTTTTCCATATTTTATTAATACAATCTTCGTTAATATTGTTTTAACATTTACTTTCATTTTAAATTTCATTCATATTACATTATCAAAATATAATTATAAATTTCATATTACAATATCATTTCTATAAAATATATTAACATATTACTTAACAAAAAATCAACCAATTCAATATATTATTCATTAAAGATAAGATCATTAATAATTATAATTTTTTTATTATTTACTAAATGATTAATATATTTTTACATAATAATTATAAAACTAAATATTCTAAATCATTTAATTTCCATTTTATAAAAATCTTACTTCTAACTTCATTGATATATATTCTTATATATTATAAAACTTACTTCATTTTTAATTTTATTCACATTATTATTTTCATTTATATAAACAACAAAATTCATTTATTTCCTCCACTGTAAATATGTAATTTATAATTAAAATGTCTTTCAAAAAAATAAATTCATACATTTTTCCATTAATTAATCAAATGATCGATACATCTTGAACAATTATTAATATCTTTGTTAATTTGTAAATTAACTTCCTCATAATTTACTTTACTTTTTTCTTTATATTTTAAAAAATATACATAATAATGTAATTTAAATTTTCTTTGGTATATTATATCATTTATATTATTCATATATTTTATTATAACATTAACAAATTATTATTATCTTTTTCCATCATTTCCAAAAATTACTTACTTAATTCACTAATTTAGTTTATTATTATCATCTATAAAATATGTCACATCCTTATTTTTAGCACACACTGCATTGATGATACGAGTGATGTGCTTTGCTTTCTATATGATTATAATTGAGATGATGACATGGAATTATGCAATATGGAAAATAAATGATATGTTAATTGATAGATGCTATGATGATGATATGAGAATAATTAATGAAATCACTGATTTCAGATTCACTAAATGATGATAATTTGATGGATATGATATCGAGAACACTTAATATATTTAAGTGTGTTTGATTAAGACAATTGATTGAACATACAAAAATTCATATATGAAAATGTACGTATGTATGTAAGTGTAAGTATATGAGATATTAAGATGATTTTAGGTGTATAAAGTGTATAAATAAATAATGCAAATATAATGTGTGTGTGTGTGTGTGTGTATATATATATATATATATATATATATATATATATGCAGTGTTATGTATAATAGAATGTATAGATAAAGTATAAGTAATGTATTAGTGTAAGTATAGTGTGATGGTATTTAAATGATGTATTGGTATTTAATTAATGTATTGGTATGTATAGAAATGATATAATATAATATATGATATAAAGAGGAATATATATATATATATATAAGATAATGAATTAAATAATGAGTATGTAAGTATGTATATATATATATATATATATATAAGAAGTTAATGGAATATAAAGATATTATATTTTATTAATATGGATAAATGTGGTAGTGGAGGATATAAAATATTAGATATATGGGTAAATGTGATATGACATAGGTATATGTGATAGTGGTATAGGAGTATGTGATAGTGGAAGGAAAGAGAAAATATTATATTAGTAAATGAGTTAGTAGAAAAAGATGGAGTGTATTTTCTTCTTCTTACTTCTTCTTCTTACATTTTCTTCATTTTCCTCCATAAGCAACCAAAATCAACACTTCTTCTTCTCTTTTTTCCCTTCAATCTTCAAGTTAATAACTAGATCTATACGTATAGCTTAATGTTTTGTCAAAATGTCTCCTTTTCCATTTTGTTTAGTAAGAGGCCGAACCACTTTCTTCATCTTCTTCAAGTTTAAAGGCTGGAAACACTAAATCTATAGGTTCCTTATGTAAACAACAATAAACAAGCTTCTAGTTCCTATTTTCCTTTTCTGATCTAACTTTTAAGGTATATGAATGTGAGATTTGGGTGATAAGCAAAGGAAAGGAGGTCAAACAAATCAAAGTGTGAAGATCTTGGTAAATTGGTGACTATATCTTAAAGGATAGCAAGTTTAGTTCAATTTTTGTTTATTTACTTAAAAGTGAGTATGGCATAATATGTTTAGCTGATAGATTTAATAGATCCATGAGTTTAGAGTGAAAAACATATGATGGCTAAATGGTTTTCATGGTAGATCGATAGTTTGAGTCCTTGATTTGAAGTTTTAGCAAGTTGTTGATGTAAAAGTGATGAAATATAGTGTTTGCGTGTTGTGTGTATGGTGTTTGGTGTTTTTCCTTGCTTTGGATGAATTGTATGAAGAAAATAACTTAAGAATGGTAAGATCTATTCCATGATTGAAGGAATTGGTAAGATCATAAGATAATCACTTAAGAAAAAGCAAAATAACCTAAGTTACAAGATGATTAATTAATAATTTATGGTTGATCTTAACATTTAAGTTTAAAGATCGAAAGTTCATGAAATATGTTTTCTAAGTAGTGATGGATGTCTTTATTGTATAAAATTTGAAGTAAACTTGAAGTATTTTGGTGTTCTGGATTTTAACAATACGACATGTTTAATGATCATAGACTAAAAAAATATTTTTAAATGTTAAGTGGAGTATAATTGAAGCATGCGGCTGTTAGTGTATGCAAGTATCAAAGTTTTTTTAAGGTGTTATTGCCTAGTCCCCTATTTTAGTTTATGATTTTAACTAGCCAATCGTATCCTTTTTGGACTTATTACCAATACTAAGTAGCACTTAAAAATTTGTATCCATTTTTCATCTCTCTATATAAACTTGTCAATCTAACCCACTCCAATTTTAACCTATTTATCTCACTTTACTAATAGATAAAGACTATCACTTGCTTCCTTTTTCTTTATTTTAATATATGTAAATTTTTTATTATATAAATTATATATATATAAGTTTTTGAGCTCAAACTCAATCCTCCGATTTGACTTATCATTTTTAATTTTAACTTCCCTTATTCATATTATTGATTTTCTCACAAATTATTAAGATAAATAAATAATTTCAAATAAAAACAAGTAAGAAATAACTAACTCATTACTACTATTATCATCATCACTATTCTTAGAATCAACAACATTTTTGAAATTGGATCTAAGAAAAAAATAAAAAAAATCCAGCAAGATCTAATAAATATATATGGATATATATAAATAGAAAGTTTTCATGAGGAAAAGTAAAAGGAAAAATTAGAGCATGTTCTCACATGAGAGGCTACTCTACAACCTTATAACCTTATTAAAGATCTTTTGATAATTCCACAAAAGTTTATAAAAAAAAATTATACCAAATATATCAATTTTACTAAAATAGATAAATAACAACATAATTATTTTTATTTCATATCTTTTAATAGAAAAATAAAATTTAAATATAGTAGAAAGCATATATTCTTAGAAAAAATTAAAGAAAAGTAATTTTGACGAAACAAGAATGATAAATAACTGTTCCTCCCTAAATCGGAATTTTAATTATAGAATTTCTTTTTATATTAATTACTGCCCATTGGACGCGGGTCGGGTGCCCATATCAGTCAGGTGACAAAATTGCGATTCATCGCCTTCATATTTCTAACAAACAAAACGAAATAAAATTAGAAACAGAAAAAAAAAAAACAAAAAACAAAAACAAAGGAATCCAAACAAAGAGCAGAGGAGACGCCGTCGGTTCGTACGCCGGTGCCTCCGTTAACAACTCAATAAACGATGAAGCGTAGTTCGGGTTTATCTCTGCCAGTAATCATCGTGGTTTTGGCAATCATATACATTTACTTCTCAACGATATTGGTGTTTATAGAAGGTTGGTTCGGCCTTATGACCTCACCTGGTATTATCAACGCCGTCGTTTTCACCGCGATGGCTTTCTTGTGCGTTTTCAACTATACTCTGGCTATTTTCACCGATCCGGGTCGGGTTCCACCAACTTACATGCCTGATATTGAAGATGCTGATAACCCTCTTCACGAGATCAAACGCAAGGTACATATATAATCTTTAATTTCTTGATACTTCTTTCTGTGTGTCAGCTGATCTGGATTGATAGAAATCAATGGGACATGGTTGTTTTGTTAATTTTGTGTTATTGTTGGAAAGATTTTAGATTTTAACGCATTAGGAGCCCAATGGGTATTTTTAAGAATGTTAGTTTAGAATGCTTTTGAGCTGTATGCATTTCTAATATATAAATGGAAGAAATGTTTCATTAAATGGCTTAAGAATGGAATTGGTATTAGCCGGTTGGATCGGCAGATCCTTTGGTAATAAGAGTTTGCATCTTGTAATCGCTTTCAATTTGTTAGCTTGTGATTTTAGGAGAAAGTTCTAAATCACTGTGATACTTTCAACAGTTGCTTAGGCTTGGTTATTTTTATTTTTTGATTAAATTCTTGGTGTTAACTTCATATTATTTCGCCATTGTGACTTTCAATAGATGGACGTCTTAACTCCATTAGTGAAAGAGATTTTTGATTCTGAAATGCAGATTGTTGACTTCGAAAGCAAACAAACTAGATCAGTTTTTCTGTACTTTGTTGGTATTCAATTTCGTTGCGCCATTTCAAAAGAATATCTCTTGCATAATGTAATGACAAGTAAAGGCACCAAGAAGAACTTATTATATGCATGTCTCAATATTATGCATCTTTATGGTTTGGCTAGACCAATCTCTTCCTATAAAATGATCCAACTCTTCTGATTCATTGGTCCTATTGATTTATCTTCCAAAATGAACATATTGTCATCATTCATTCAAATGTTCTATTAATATTGCAGGGGGGAGACTTGCGATACTGCCAGAAGTGTTCTCAGTACAAACCTCCACGTGCTCATCATTGCAGTGTTTGCAAAAGATGCGTTTTGCGAATGGTATGCTTGATCTATGCTTTCATTGGTGCCTTATTTCAAATGTAGTTGATTTGTGTGTTGAAGTGCTTCTTTTTTATTATAAGGACCACCATTGCATTTGGATAAATAACTGCGTAGGCCATGCAAACTATAAAGTGTTCTTCATCTTCGTTGTCTACGCTGTGATTTCATGCATCTACTCCCTGGTATGTCAATTTTGTGAAATTGAGACATGATTTGAACACCTTCTCTTGCATTTTTTTCATATTGTTCTTAATCTATATTTGTCATTATTATTGTTGTTAATGCATGGGGTTGGATCTTTCCTCTTATTTTTCTCATTGTTTATTCAAAATTTCATGGCGCTAGTTCTCTGTTCTCAATAATTCTTCTTCTATCCTCCAATTGCACAAATTTTCAGGTTTTGCTTGGCGGCAGTTTAACTGTTGATCCACAAAAGGATGAGCAGCGAAGTGGTGGCTCTTTCAGAAGCATATATGTAGGTGTCATTAACCATTCTTATGATATTGATAGCTATTGTATAATATATTGATCCATTACTCCTTATATACTAATTTCAGGTTTTATCTGGAGTGTTATTAATCCCCCTGAGTGTGGCACTTGGCGTTCTTTTGGGATGGCATATCTACCTCGTTTTGAACAATAAAACCACCATTGAGGTTATTTGAAACTAATAAACCATCACTTTTGTTTCCTTTCCTTTGGTCACCTAAGTTTGATCCTAATGTGGATGGCATTATTTGTTGTTTTGGCAGTATCATGAGGGAGTGAGAGCTATGTGGCTTGCCGAGAAACAAGGGGATGTTTATAAACACCCATATAATGTTGGAGCTTATGAAAATCTGACAATGGTGAGAGTTGATACCTCATTTATTCTTCTTATCAAATAACAAACTATGATGCATTTTTAGAAAAACTTGGAGGATTTAAGAATTTGATCTTAAGCACAATGCTCAAAGCATATGTGCGACTGCACTGACTCATTTCCCTTCCTGCTTCTTTATTGGTTAAAAGTTGATTAATCCCTTAATAATGGACAAGACAATTCTTAGCCTTCAGGTTATTGCTTCTGCAAATCGGTTTGCTGCATCTAGTTGTGTCAATTCGGGCCTCCTGTACCTATCTTGATCATCTAAACAGGCTAGCAGCGTTTCAGAGATATTGAAACTCAAACAAATCTGTTCTTTGCTACTGACTTGATGCTCATCAGCTTTTGTTCTTTTGCTTACTCATAAAATTGAGATATCATTTTAGTCCAAGCATCATTGTGGACTCTGGGAGAAGGCCCCGTGCCTGGACATCTCGTTTGTAATGTGCAGTGAGAGTGCTTTGATATGATTCAATTAGAATCGTTGTAAATCTGAGGTCTGAAACAATTAGAAAGTTTTGCCTAGCTAGCACCCAAAAACCAAATAGAGGACTGTAGAGACGTCTTATTTTTCATTACTTTGATGCTTGTTCATCCCTGAAGCTTATTCTTCATTTTAGACTGAATTTTATTGGCTGCTTCAGGTGCTGGGTCCCAATATTTTCTGTTGGGTATGTCACACGTCAAGTCATATTGGTTCAGGTCTTCGCTTCCGGACAGCCTATGATAACTCCACATTTGCATCAGCTTTCAAATAACCTCCATTGTTGTTTGGTCGTTTCATTTGATTTATAAGTAGCGGGATGTCGAATGTCTTTTAACTGTGAAATGCTGAGTGGATGTTACCGAAACAATGATGTTCATCCTTGTATCCTACCATCCATCCCATGCTCTTCAATCGTTACAGCGCCAGTGTTTAGTCTGCTGCAAATCTGAAGAGGACTTCTAAACAACCTTGTGGACAGTTGAAGCTAGAAGTTAGACGAATTGTGAAACAATTAGGCATACAAAACATTATTCAGTTTCTTTTGTGGAGAGTTTTGGGGTAAATGTAGGTCTTGTAAAGCTGACAGAAAAGTGTCGCAGTGACTACCTTTGTGTATAAAAAAAGGGTATTCTTGCCAATAAGAGTGAGAGCGTAGAAGAATTGATGACAGTCTGTAACGACAAGCAGTTTTATCGTTGTAACTTGGAACTGTGATGTTATTTTGTAACAGAAAAAAGAAACATTCAAAGTTCTGAAGCAGTTTCTGGTGTAAGCAGTTTGCATCTTCCTCCTGTTTCATCATTGTTCACCTTGTATATTCTCATCTCAGTAGCTGCAGAATCGTGTTGAACTGATTCTTTTTCATAAAAGGTTTTCTATGAAAAAAATAAAATTATATATCAAAAAACAATCAAGTACTACTTAATTGCTATCAAGAACCAAGTGAATAAGGCTGCGAACAATGAATGAAATCATCCTGAATTTTAACCATCTTATCTCATTTACTATGGAGGGAAAAGATTTGCTTCCATGTGTGCTGGCACTTTCGAAAGAAAAGTTCAAATATGGGGATTTCTGTCGACTTCTTTAAGAACTAATCCAAACTAACGGGCTCCTGATTTCAATATAAAAGAGAAATTACATAAATTTTACTCGGATGAATTAGGAAAATGTGATATTTAAAAATAAACTTAAATACATTAAATATATATGTCAAGTTCAGTCAAATAAAATTAAAATATCAAATATTATTTTTAATAAAATTTATTAAATTCAAAGTTCAAACCCTAATCACCATGGTATCAATCTTTGCCACTATCACAAACACTCTTCCTTATTATCACTGACTGTCACTAGTTGTCACTAACATTGATGGCCACTAGTTGCCATCATAATTAAACGTTGCCGACTAACATTGATGGCCACTAGTTGCCATCATAATTGATCGTTGTCGACTACTATCAACTGTCACTATTATCATTATCATCAACCTTCATCACTACCATTGTGTGCCATTAGCTGCAACAATAACTGGCCATTGTCGACTATCAATCATTATTAGTAGTCGATCATTAGATTTTATAAATATTCATAAAAAATACAAAAACTTAAATATTAAAAAAATAATAAAAAAATTTAATTAAAATATCAATAATTAAATAAATACTGTAATTTTTTATTTGTAAAATATATCTGTTGACCCTCACTTTTCACCATCGTATAATTTTTGGATCTTCGTTAATTCAGCTAGGATTTAGTCCCCGATATCGATCCTGATTATGAGTTTAGGCCTTTGTGTCTTTTTCTGTGTGTTCTGGTGCATAGAACATTTCAGAACTGGTGGGGCCCACCATGACGCCTGGCGGGACCCGCCGCTGTGAGGCCCACAAGGGTACTATTCATCATGAATAGTACCCAGGTGGGCCCACCTCCTGAAATCACCAATCTGAGTGTTCTCAATGCATAGAACACATTTTTGCTAGTGCATACGCGAGGCACGGCTCACGACGCCCCGTATACCACTTTTTAGCCCTAATGGGCCCAAATTAGGCCCATTAGCCAAAACTCGATGTTCGGGGCCGAATTTGAGAAAACTTATAACTGAAAAGTTTCTCAAAATGTCGTTTGGACTTTCCTAGACATATGGTACACATCCCGTTCCGCTCGTACAAGGTGGAGCGCATAGGCAGAAAATGCAATGTGCGTAGCGCATAGCCCTATAGGCTACGCACGTTGCATAGTAACCTCATAAAAAGATGTTTGGTCGAGAGCCATTTTCGGACCAAATTTGGAAAAACTTTCTTCTGCAAAGTTGTTCCTCACATCGAATAACGCTTATACGCTTCTCGGTGCTTCCCGGAAGTAAGTACAGTGGGCCCTACGCGAGAGTTTCTAGGCTATATGCGCGCGAATATAGGCCTATGTGCGCCACATGTAGCACATGCGTGGCACACATAGTTGTACATGTGGCGCACATGTACACAAATACAGCCCAAAAATTACAAAATTGCCACCCAAAAATTCACTCTATAAATATAGAGCTTGGGCAGCAGATTAAGGATCCCAAATTTGCTCTGAGAGCAGCCGAAACCCTGCCAAAATCACTTCCCAAATTAATTAAACACTTAATTAATTAATTTCTTAGGATTTAGAGACCTAATCTGCTTAGTTAGGGTCCCTAAACGTTCTTGGAGTGAAGATCTACGAAGAAAAGCCCCTACTACAAGGTAATTTCTTCCCATTTCTCCCAATTTCTTTGATTTCCTTCTGATTTTGGGTATTTTTCGGGTCTATATGCTGCGCATATAGACCTATGTGCGCCACATGTAGCACATGTGTGGCACATATAGGCCTATATGCTGCGCATATAGGCCCCAGTTTTTAAAAGAAAATCACGTTTTAACCCCGGTTTTCACCAGTTTTCTTCCCGATCTGGTTATTTCAGGGTTGTCTGAGGCCTTTCCATGCCTTAGGTGCCCTGGATCTGCTTTAAAACCAGCCAGATCTTAAATAATTTTAACTTTAAAATTGTTTTCTTCAATTTGGATGCAAATCCATAAGTAAAAATCCAGTTTTGGGTCCGATCTACCTAGATCGGGGCTAGATCTAGGTTTCTGCTAAAATGAATTTTGATTTTCAACTGGTTTTTGAAGCTATGTGCGCCACACATGGCTCTATGTGCACCACATGTCCCTCATGTGTGGCACACATAGATCTATGTGCTACGCACATAGATCCCGATTTTCATAGAAAAACCCTATTTCAGCCCGAACCGCTCCAAAAACTCTT
>CANYBF011299586.1:0-15442 GCA_948192965.1 Dalechampia spathulata | reverse complement strand
ATTTTTTAGCCTCATAACAAATCCATTGATATAGTAGTTAACCATGATTACCTTTGGTTGCTTTGCCTAAGCACTAAGCTCCCAGTGGTAGAATTAGGTGGCAAGCCTCAGCATGAGCATTGCTTTTTTATCAACACTAATCGCTTATTCAAGCATCAGGCTCCCAATGGTAGAATTAGGTTGTAAGCCTTAGTATGAGCATAAACTATTGGTTATCATTAATCATCTCACCCGAGCATTAGGCTTCTAATAGCAACATTGGATCATAAGTCACAAAATCCTCATAAAGTCAGCTTTGATTTATCATAGACTTATAAGCCTCAACATGAGCATTATTTTTTGATTGACTTTAATCACCCACCTGAGTATTGGGCTTCCAATTGCTACACTAGATCACAAGCCTTGACATGAGCATCCCTAATGAGTTATATTTAATACCTAGTGGATCATTCTTAATTCCTTAATGAATTAGCAAATCTCAACATGAGCATTTTGCAAGCCATGGCATGAGCATTTTACAAGCCTCGGTAAGAGCATCTTGCAAGCCTTGGTATGTGCATCCTGTAAGCCCTAGCATGAGCATTGGTCAGGTATCATCCTTACCTTTGGATGAAAAGTCATGATGTCATTAGGTTTCATTTTGATGACTTTTACCTGTGTTGCTTCAAAATGGTTCTAATTAGGGGGTCAAACTGTTGATCCAGACTTTTCACGTACATATTGCATCTTCAGGTTTTCTTTGATATAGCTTGGTATATGTCTCCAATATTGATCTTGATTTAAACACATGTGTTTTAGCCTCCCACAAGTGCTTTAGACATGAGAAGCATGTTAGATTTTTCTTATTAAAGGCAAAGTACATAACATACATTTTTTGATGTGTAGAGTACATAGTGTTACATGCTACACACATTTAGTTGAAATGTACATGGTACATGGCCTTTTCCCATGTAAATCTACTATGCTTCATATGTCACCATGCCATTTTGGCATGAATAAGGACTTATGGGTAAGGGTACATGTCCCTAAGTGCCTAGAGTGTATGGTGGACAAAGCTCTAAACTTTGATGTATGGAGTACATCCTGCTACATTATACATATATAACACTATATATTGCTTACATCACCTTCAAAATTCATAGAATCCTACATTGCTAATGTATTTCTACTAACCCATGATCCTTACCTATAAATATAGCTCATATGGTTGTAGGAAAGAGGTCTGAATTTTGCTAATTATGATCAAACTCTATCAAAATCACTTCTCATTTAATTAAGTTATTAATTAGGTTTAAAGACTAATTAATCCTCACTTAAGCCCCTAAACACATTTTAGAATCAAAATTAAAGCCAAATCATCTTTAGTGAGTGTTAGAATGCTTTTTCTTTCCTCTTTTCTCTTGATTTTCTTAATAGGTTTATGATTTTGCATTATTTTATTATTTATTGGCTTCAATCATCTAATAGTAGCATTCTTAGCTCTCTCGTAGATAGAATGATATGTAACAATCACATATTCACTTGATTTTATGATTTGATTCATGCTTTTGCTTAAAAACTCATTTTCTTCTTATTTTGCAAGCTATGTGTGCCATAAATCATTTTGTATGTGGTGCATATCACTGTATATGCTATACATATAGCCTCCTTTTTTAGTACATATCATGCATGTCATGCTATATGCTACACATGTAGCCATCAAATTTTCATAGATTCATGATTTTTTCTCATTTTTACTCATTTTTCGATGCTAATCAAAGTTTTCAGTAGCATTTACAATTTTACGATAATCCAAATAATATGAATTCATCAAATATTGCTTCAATTTGATTAATTTTAGCCTCAAAATTAATTTTTAACTTGAATGTTATTTTTAATTTGATTTTAATTAAACTTTGACATGATTGAGTTCAAATCAGATGTTGAATCATTTCAAATTGATTTGCCATGATATTGAAATCTTTTAATTTTGATTCTCATGATCAGTTCATCAATTTTTGCCTAAAAATCAATTAATTTTGCTTTAATCTTCAATTAAATACCATTTCTAATTATTATTTATTACTTGACATATTTTTATCAAATTTTGATGTTGAATTATTTTTGAGTGATGCTTGATGATCTTAAGATCTTCCAATTCATGTCTTTGATTGATTTTTGTTTTAAATTGATTTTCAATCTTGCTTTTTATTTCATTTTTCACATGATTTTCAAATTAAATGTCATTTAATTTGTTTTCCATGCTATGGATGTTTAAGTGTAAATCGAGAGGTAAATTAAGCCTAAATGACTTGCTAAGTAGGATTTTAGGAGCTCTCGATCATTCTTATGATATTTTCATGACCTAACTCATGTTTATTACATTTTTTATGAGTGTTGCCATCATATTTAGTGGATCTTGACCTACGATTCATGCTTGCTTATAGTATCAAATTGGTCAATTGTGTTCCACATTTCTCTTTGTTGCCTAACATTATTTGCCTGTTTGCATTTTCCATTCATGCTTTTTGGCTCATATTGCCCGAGGTCATTTTCTCGAGTGGAGGAGATGTTGCTTAACATCTTAAATTTTTATCTTGTCAAAGATCTTTTGTAATAAAATAGGCCTTTGATCCCCTTTACATGTATGATTAACTTTATTTATCGTGTATCCCCTATCTCTCTCGATCCCTTTCTATGGCCCGTTATTTCTTTAGTTACTATGTTTTATCATGATGGGCATACCATAACTACTATGATTATCATGTCATATCTACCATGATTTCCATGTTATATTTACCATATTTACCATGCATATCTACCATGTTTGCCATGCCATATCTACCATATATGTCATGTCATGTTTGCTATGCTATATTTACTTTACTTGTTGTCATGCTAAGTTATGTGCCTTATTCATGCATATGAATGCTCATCCACCTACCTAGGATAATTAACTCGATTAAAATGGTAAAATCAAACTTGAAACTTTAAGAGAATAGATCTTCACCACCCAAACCCATCTTTGAAAGATTTAACTTAGTACTTTTACTATAGGTTGGTTCTGAAGCTTTAATGAGTTTGGCTTTGAGGAATGCTTGAAGACCTTGTGAACCGATATTCCAAGATTTGAGAATCTCCAAGGCTAGTTAGTATTTCAAAGGATTTGGGATAGTGGCTATAAGACATTTATATGTAGGGATTTATGTTATGTTTGTGTGTAGGTAATGGTCTTCAGTTTGGTAAAGGAAGGTTTCTTCTTCATCAAGCCCTTTATTTTCTCAATCTTTTGGTTAATCGAGTATATGTATTCAAAAGTATGGAAAGTCATGTACTTTAGCTTATCTTGATATAATGGCAGTTACCCATGATAAGCTTGTTGATCATGTCTAATTTAGATTAAATCAAAACATAATGAAACATATGAAACTCGATATACAAAATCCTATAAATAAGTTTAAACCTTAAGCTTGATAAGAACAAATAGTATCAAAATCTCACCCAAAATCAGCTTATAACATGTAAAACCTAAAATTATAGGGGGTGAACTTCCATATGCTCAATGATAAATTATATGAGGCAGAGAACTAACTTACTATTAACTTAATTAAACTAATATAAATTATACAATAAACATCCATATAAAAATAATAAAAATGCATCCAAACAATTAAAAATAATAAAAATACATCTAAATAGCCAAATAGAATAATTAAATAAGTAGATAAATAAATTCACATATAAAAGACTAACCATGATCAATAATCGAGTAATCACATAACAACATGCACTGGTTACACACCAAACTATAATATTAAATCTCATATATAACTCAATTCATCATATTTAAATAAATTACACAATAATACAAGTTACATCACCTCATAGAAAAACCAACCACATGCATATGTATCATATAATAATAAAAGTATTGTATCTTATAGCCATGTAATCTTGTAATCTTGTAATCTTGTAATCTTGTAATCTTGTAATCTTGTAATCTTATAATCTTATAATCTTATAATCTTATAATCTTGTAATCCTGTATTATGATACCATGTAAACTTGTAACCATATAACTTGTAATCTTAAAACATATATAACTATCACTCCCAAACCAAATGTAACACACTCTTGTAGAATAGTTAACAATCCTTTAAGCAAGGAAATCATTAATTATCCTACAAAGGATATGTAAAAATCTGTGAAAAATTTCAATTTAAATTCATTTAGTTATATCAAATCATGTGTACTTGTAATATGGTAATAACTGTAAACATAGGTAATATCAATACACAATAGTATGCATCTACTATATCATGTACATATGTCATATATCTGTCAAACATACTCAAACCATCATCCATTATATGAGATATTTAATTTTACATAAAAGGGTGGTATCGATATTATACATAAGAAAAGTACATAATATAAGTATTATTGCCGCTAAGGTTAATATAACAAGCTATATATACAAAAGACATTTTAGAGTATGTTGCATTTATCCAACACTGCTTTGAGAATGAGATCCTTTATAATCACAACCTCTCCTGACTATAGATTGGTCAATATAAACTCTCATCTAAAGGTCTTGGTCTTGCATTCATCAAATGACAAACGTTGAGAATAAAATTTAGTGGTGTTATAAAATGAGTAAATGACATGATCACGTATCATAAATAATCTAATAAAGGCAAATCACTGTAAACAATCATTAAGCAGTATAACTGTATCATATCATGTCACTTTGCATCATTCTTTATCTGTTATAGGCAACACATATAGCATACTGTGTAAAGATAAGAATAAATACCATACAAGATCCACTGGAACTTTTTCTGTATCAAAATTATATTCGAACAACATTGCTATGTATACTTTTTTGTATAAACACAACTGCAGTGCATTCATCATTTCATAACTATACTTTCATGATATATGAATGATAATGTATATCTGTGAGAATGCAATCATGCTTTGCATTCTCCCTCTAATTTTCCTATATCATTTCATTTCTTTTCTATATGATTGTGCACAATCTTATACTGGGTCCATTTCTCTATATACCAATACTATATCATTCTCTATTTCCTGTAGGAACATAACATTTCTATATGGTTACATGATAAGAACCTATATTGTATGATTCCATCAAGGGAATTGATAATTATATGACCCAGTATGCTTTCATTGAACTTTGCTTTGTATATCACTTTCTTTTCCCCCTTATATCCCCCTTATATCCTCTATATGATATGTCATGAATATGCCTTTATGTATTGATGATTCATGACATGATGCATAATTAATGCTTTAATGATCACATGCAATGTTGGTTATATGATACCATTCACAATACAAACTCATTAAGTTGCTATCATAAGCCATCAAGTGAGAAGTCATCATTTTAAGGCCATGTGTAGGGTCATAAAATGAATATCACAAACTTGCTACTACTTTGCCCTTATTGATAGCTTGCAAAGAAGTATGAGTCTCATCTGCCAAACCTGTAGCATTTCCATTTTACATTTACTTAGTAAAGTCATTCACATATTGTACTTATCTTAACATCTTTAAGAATCCACAATCATTCATGACATGTAACCACCATTCCATTTTGATTAATAATGAGCATATAAATACAATTATATCTTATACCATTTCACACTTCACAATTAAAATTCATACATACCTTTTGGACAACTTAATTCCTTGCATCATAATATCATCCATTAGGTGTGTTTATGCACCACTGACTTTCATTTGCATATATAATTAACCAATATTCACATATATACCATTACACACCTTTGTATTCAAGTACAAGGACATATATAGGTCATACACATTCATATTGGTAAGTAAGTCAAGTATTTGAAACATTCAAGCATGTATAAGACTTGCCATAACATATGTGAATATATAGCATTAACTTTGTTTCATGCCTCTAAGTATATATTCTTATGTATAATAAAGTGTCATAAGGTCTAGGTGTATGTAGCATCAAGTTTAAAAGCCTAAGACATTCATTCATTAAGGTGCCAAGTCATATTAGATAAGTTACTATTCATTTAGTCAAGTATGTTTTACTATTCATTTGGTCATTTTCCTCTCATGTTTTTTACTCCTTTTTACCATATTTGCATGTACCATTAAGAATCCTTATTAACCATCTTATGGACTAAGAATAACACTCACTTTTAGTCCATCATGTCATGCACATCTCAAGGTATTAAACTATACAAACAAAGTACCAAAACTTAGACATTTAAGGCATACAACATAAATATGCTGAAACTAGAATGTGAAAATACCATTTCTATGCATACTTGGACTAAATGAATTTTTTAAGCAATCTTCTTGGCCTTAAACATATACAAGTCATATACTATTAGAAACTAGACTCATTAAGGTTTCATTTAAGCTATAACATGCAAATTATTTAATCCATTAATGCCTCCAAAACTCAAAAGGCTGCATGCCTTAAAAGGGCCTGCTGAGCTTATGCAATAATTTGGAGGCATGCTCAAAATATGATCGGGTAAAAAGTTGCATAAGTTAGTGGTATGCTCAAAAGGTCGAAATTCACTAAAATGCATATTTTCAACTTTCCACTAACTTGTGTAATTTTTTCCCCTATCATAACTTGGTCATATGGTCACTTTTAATGCATGAAAATGTTGTCCTAAGACTTATCCATAAGCAATATGTCCAAATTTGCAATCATACATTCACATCTCTCACAAGACACAATGCTACATAACTTGCACATTATAGCTCACTTTTTGCCTTATAAGCCTCTTCATACATACCTTAACCATTTGACTTCCAAACCATATTAAAATCATGCCATACTAAATCCAAGCATACATATACATATTACACACAAACTTAAGTCCAATTGGTCAACATACAAGGCACATATTCATACGTAAAGGCCAAATACACATAATATACATAAAGTACATGCTTTGCTTCCCCTTAATGACTAATTCAACATTTTCATGCCATAACTTACCTTTATATGTAACCAAACCCCATATTCAACATCTAAACACATTATTCAATCATGTTTTCATAAAAACTCAAGGCTACACAATTTTGCCTCCTAAAATAATGAAACTTGAAATATTCCTAAATTAGACAATAACTTTAAATTCAAGCTATTATCATATATATTCATCTTTTCATTAATCATTAAGCATAAAAAAAACCCTCTAAAAACCTTTAAAAATTATTGACACACTTCAAGTAGCAACCAAAGTGACAAATTCTAGGGTTACAGGTTAGGGATTTATATAAATCACATACACTAAAATAAAAATTCCATTCAGTTGCAAAACAACATCAAACTCATCACTTTACTTGCTTATCTTTCATCATTCAATCCAATTCTTTCATTTACAAATAATCAACACCAATCATACAAAAACTCACTTTTTCATCAAGCATGTAAGAAAGCATAAAGAAGATGAAAAAGGTATGTTGAAAGCGTATAAAACATAAAAAGAAGTATGAAACTGAATTCTCCATGAAATCCTACTTTGAAAGATGGTTTTTCTTTAAGTTGGAATGTAAAAGACAGGGAGAAGAGAAAGAAGCCAAATGTAAAGTGAAGAAGGAAGTAAAAACCACCCTAGTGTTCTTACATAAGATAGCATAAGACTCTTCTTTGACTAAAGTAAATAAGGACCAATCAAAACTTGACATTTTGCATGCTTATCCTACTTAACCAATTTGATTCCTCTCTTTTGATGTTCTTTTTTGCATTATAATTATGTTATGCTTTCATGAGAATACACTTACCATTCATCATAATATTATGGGCATAAGTCATACATAATGAAATTTCTAATATTAACCTTAACTTTTCATGAAATGTCATTTATATCCTAGCTTACCATTTAACATACCATTGCTTCTAACATTACTTTAACTTGTATTTACCTATTTTAAACTATGCTTTATCACATAATAACATGTTAAACATGCCAATGCATCACCCTTCACGCATAAATTCCATCATAGAGCTTCATCTAAGGCATTCAATAAAAGCATACCAAATTTACATCTTGAGTGCATTTTCACTACTTTAATAATCTTTTCACTTTGTTTTCATTTATTTCTCTATTAATTCCATATCATATGGAATTTATTTATCTATAAAGCATTTCATATCATATTCATCATGCCAAAGCATTCATACATCATATCTCATTAATGCATTTCATGCATTAATCAATTATTCACTATTTTGTATGCATAGAATGCATTCACACAAGGAAGTTGTGTGTAGATGTGATAATAACATTATGATTAAGAACAAAGATATGTCATTACAACCAAGTCATATACCATAATTTATCCTCATATAACACAAACAACCATTATCACATTCATAACATAAACTCTTAACATAGTGAACAAGTAATAAATTGCATATATCATATTACACATATAACAAACATAAGTTGATCATTTATTGCACATAAGCAAATAAAACAATCAATCATTCCCTAACTTCTAGTCAAGTATCATCTACATGAATACATTATAAAGTATTATGCATTTAACTTTAATTAAAGTATATATGTATAATCTCTCACCTGTATGCAGGTGCATACATCTGATAATCATGGATTAGGCACTCTCTTAGTACCTTCCAAACCAACACCTACAATCATACATAATACAATTCTTATTTAGATACATTTATAATAACATATTTATTCATGAATATTTAATATTATTTCTCTATATAAAATCTAATTTCCCTTAATTAAATTTCAACTAATACTTTACACCGTTTAATCTAAAGTCATCAAAATAGTTTATAATAAAATTAAAATAACTCATTTATTAAGCCTAAATCATAAAATTAAATACATGCTATGAAAATTTATTACATGGATCATCATATGATTTCTTAATAAAATGATCATATATTTATGCTTGTAATCCATATAAATTAATTTACACATTTTATATAAGTCACTACTAATCCAACAACTATATAAATTCACATAAAATTCTAAATTGAATTAGCAGTAACTACCTATATTCCACCAAGCATTATATTCATTTATGGTATAATGGAGTTCTCAACTTAATTTCCTGAATAGTCATAATGTAGTCTAATATAAATAGTTTCTAAAAATTAATTTATATCTCAAGATCCAACAATTAGATTATCTTCAAATTGTTACCATAAAAACTAGACTTGTAGACCTAAAATGTATCAAAAACTCATCATAAAATTATTTATGAAACTTAAGTTATGAATTTCATAAATTTATCATAAAATTCGCTTCAATTTTAACATCCAATAATTAATTAAAATAATTTATTCTAATAACCTAATATTTATTCCATACTCCCAAGATACATATTCTAATATTATATTCATCTAATTCTCAAATAAATCTATTAAATAATTCTTTTAAAATCAATAATGCAACTAATTTACACACGATATATGCATAACTATATTGTCTCTCAAAAACATATCAATTCATCAACAATTAAGAATAATATCCTAATATGTTTAATTTTAGATAATTAAATTTAATCAACATACCTTTATGATATATTCTTCCCTTTACATGAAATTTTAGAATTCTATTTTTATAAATCCCTAAATCTGATTTTTTCTTAATTTTGGTTTATTTTCCTTGTGGCCAAACTTGCTTACCATATACTTTCCCCTTTTGCATAAGGCTTATATATAAAAAAAATTTAAGTTATTTAATAACTTAATTAATTAACTTAAATTAATATTTTTATTTATTTATTTATTAATATATATTAAATATTTATTTATATGGAGATATATATTTATTATTTATTATAATTGGACCAATTAAAATTTAATACTATTAACCCAAAAAAAAATAATTTAATTTATCCAATTTCTAATCAAACACCATATGATATAATAATACTAATATTTTTAAAATCATAACTAATTTACATCATTTAAATAATTTTACATATATACACCTATAACACATTGATTTAATTAATTTTACATATATATCTATAACATATTTTATTTTAATTCTCATATATACATGTAATTTTGATATATACTATATTATTTTATCCTATAAAATAGGAGATGTTACAATCCATCTCTCAAATTGGTCCATGAAGGACTTGTTGTGCTTGTGCTTGACTAGCTCCGGGTCAATTAAAGTGACATCAAATCAAGACTTGAACTCATACTACTTGTATAAGGTTGTGCATAGAGGCTTCCATTTGGTCATAGTCACCTTATTTAGATAGTGATATCAGGCTAGTGCTCATGCCTTAAGTGAGATTAAGAAAATTCATTATCTACTCATCTGATAAATCAATAATGACCATCATTATAGTATAAGTCTTGATATAATTCTACATTGAGAAGCTTGAATTTAGCAGATAGCTCCTTAATAGCTCTAATAAAAAACTCATCAACATCTAAATCAGACCTGATACCTTTAGTCTTCATGATGGATTATAATTGTTGAACCTTTTATTCCAATACAGAAGTTTTAGAACATCATGCATCCATATAGGAGTATCATCATCCATCTCCATGTCATATAAGTTAACTGCCTTCCCCTTATTCTTGATTAGAGTTGGCAGGGTGATTAAATCTCTAAGGCTGAGGGCCTCCCTAATTTACTATTGTAGGCGAGCTTTAAAGGTAGTGAATAACATCCTTTCCATAGACTAATCTATCATAGCTTGAATTGCAGTAACTTATGTGCTCGTCTAGGATTGGGCAAGCTCTCTCTGATAGAGATGTAATATTTTTAGTAGCTTATAGGTCTATCATCTTTTTACACATGATAGACAAGGTTAGCATGGATGCATGAGTATACATTTTTTTTATGTATGTGATGCAACATATAGGATGTATACATGGTCTATGTTAGGAAACATTTGATGTTATGGCTATAAACAAAACTAGTTAATGAAAATTGCATGAGAATGCATGTATGCATGTCTGACAGAAAACATGAAAAGGTTGGTGAACATGTATTACACAGTAACACTAGGACTTTAAGGTCTGATACTCTTAACATGTAAGGCATACAAGAATTTTATTGTTCTTTGATCATATAAGGGATCATAATGAAAATTCAATAACATCTCATAATGGTCATATTATTTTAAGAATAGGATAATTATTTAATTAATACAAGGTTGTAACCCTTTTTAGAATCATGATAGGCTTTAAACTTTTCTTAAAGCAATATGAGTTTAGGAAAATAGGCCAGATTTAGGCAAATCTACTAACATGATCAAGCATTGATCCATATAATATATGAAATAAGAGTCCTAGTTTAAAATATTACTATGGTTAGCTATGTGGACTTTAGTCTAGTAAATATGCTAAGGTCTCCTACCATGGTGTTTGCACATCTATCCATTAAAAATGAAATCATTGATGGTCTATACATTATGTCCATACCTCATGTCTATCTGATTAAGGAATCATTTATGGTCCATAATACTAGGTAGCAAGTAATGAAAGTGGACTCATATTCCCAAGGAGTTGAAAAGAGTCTAAGGTACTAACTCACCCATGATCACTAGTTAAGAAGAGATGAGAGTGTTGTATGAAATGCAAATTGTCTATGTACATACAATACAATTAATTGATTAGTATGATAAAAGTGGCATGAAACTCTAACTTTCAAAATCTCCACTCTTCACCATAGATCTCTAGTGGAGTCATCGTTATGGGCATAGCTTTTATAGCAACCTAGAGTGAGCTTATGATAAATAACATCGAGGGCTTGCTTGGAGTGAAGAGTGGACTTCTTGAGGGGATCCCTTGAGGAATGATACAAACTTACAAGAGGTCATAATTTAGAGTCACCATCTGGATGGTTATAGGAAAATGGTTCAACCGACCCATAGCATGAGTGTTAGTTAAATCCTTTAGAGATTGGGTTCAGGTGATGAAAATCTATTTGTTTAGAGTTTCATACTATAATTTTATCATATTAAGAGATTAATTATCCTAGGCAAGAGGTTTTCATTCATAAGCATGAATAAAATTACATAACATATAGCATGATAGCAGTATAACATGGTAACAAGCATAACACAATAACAATATAAACACAATGTAAAGTTAAAAAGGATAGGAAAGATCTATGTGCTAGATCGAATAAAAACATACAAGTAGGGGATGTAAAAAAAGAATAAAGGCTTCTTCTATTACAATTAGGTTTCAATAATAGAAAAATAGACATTAAGCAATGTCTCCTCCACTCCAACAAGCAAAAGTAAAAAGTGGTCTTAGATATAATGAGCCAAAAGTACATAAGCAAAAATGCATAAGCATTCAAAACATAATCAAATATTCTTAGATAAAAATAATGATTTTAGGACACCTTTTAATTAATGCAAGTTATGTACGAGGTTAAATTAATATTGCAAGGTCCTAAGAGGTTAAAAAATGAGGTTAAAATGCATTTAAGGTGAAAATATGTGATTTTTAATTTTGTTGACACGAATATGCATTGCATATTAAGTAATGTTCATTGTACATTCATAAATAGTAATAATATGTGAAACATAGTTATTAATGTCCACCACATATTACTAATTTTAACTCATCTTTTATACAAATTTGTAATTTATACTATATAAATGTCGTAAAAATGATCTAGAAACTTCCAAAATCATTCTAAATATCATATGAACTTAATTTACTTCCAATTTATTTTTAATCATACAAATTTACATTAAAATTAAATTAATTCGTATTAATTTTGATTAAAGCTTAGAAAATTAATTTTTATGCAAAAAATAATCAAATCAATCATGGAAAACGGGTAGGAAGATTCCAAAATCATCTTGCATTATTTGAAAATTAATTGAATATCCAAAATCCAATCCAATCATCTTAATTTGGCATCAAACTCAAATTAAATTGCAGTTAATTTGGAAAATCATTAGAAAATTAATTTTTTATGTAAAAATTAATTAATTAATCATGGAAAATGAGTTGGAAGACTCCAAAATTATCTGATATCCTTTAAAGATTAATTCAACATCCAAATCCACTCCAATCATATCAAATTTGCATTAAAATCAAATTAGAAATGATATTTTAATTTAAAACATTAATTTTAAGGCCAAAATTAAGCAAAACCTATCAATGTTTAATGAAGTTATAAATGCTACTAATACCTTTAAATAATTGAAAAAACTGAATTTCAAGTTGAAAAATGAATTTCTAGGCATTTTAAACTAAATATGAATCACACATTCTAAAAAATAATGAATGTGCATAACATGTTATTAAACATGCATCATATATTATTGTTTGTGTCATGTCTTCCAGTTGCGTAACATGCTCCCGTAGAATGAATATCAATTTCCTAATCAAGAAAATTAATAATTATCCGACAAAAGATCTCATACAATCCATACAAATTTTTTTTACAATCGTTTAAACCGTTTATTATTTTATATTACACAACATATTTATAATATACACACATTCATCATTATACATTTGTTTAATTTTGCCAAACTAATTTATTTGACTGCCAGAGTTCATTATTTAAATAGTTGCATGATAATTAATAATGATAGAAGTCCATCCAACCGCTTTACTGAGGTTCTGTTTCTGCAACCTTGCTTGATCCTACGTTTATCAATTGACAAACGCTGAGAATAAACTCAGTGGTGCTAGTTTAAAATTTATAACATTTATATTTCACAAAATGATGATACCAATATATGAACATGCCAAATAATAAACATGCTTTATCTTCATAATATGTCATAAAGGTATGCAATATTAAACACGACTATGATCACATTTCCATCAAAATATATTATTCAAGAATAGTTGCGTTATTTAATCATATAATGAAATCCAAATATATCATGTCATACGTCATGAATTATGAACAATGAGTATATGAGAATGCATTTTATGTTATGCATTCTCCCTCTTATTCCTCATTCATCATATTCGTTAATGCGCATTTACTGGGTCTTCCATTATACAATAATTTTATTTCGAACCATATAAGCTCATTCAAATTCAATCTCATTTCATTTATCTCATGATAAAATATTCTTTTATTCCTATAGGAATTTATATCATTATGTCCAGCATGATCATATATCATTTTTCTCGTATTGCATCATAATTATATTCTCCTTATATCACCATGTCATGCTATGTCATGTTTATGATAAATGCTTATATTCATGATAAATATAAAATGCACAATTAAATGAAAATATTTTAATGTTATTGCATTATCGAACTTTTGTCCCGGTGATCATTTAATGATCTAGGACTTTTCATAATCTAGCACAAACCTGGTACGTCTTTTCCTTTGTTAATATCCCTCGGTGACACATGAATATTTTCCATCGATTTACCTATTTCACAACCAATATTAATCTTTTATTAGAATTTTAATTTATTATATTATTATATTATTATAATTGTCATTACTTATATTTCTAAAATAAATCAATAACGGTTATAAATCATCTCCAACATAACTTATCTACTTCATAAATCATTCTATTTTATTTATTCCAGCATTAATATAACTTCTTCATTTTCATAAATATACTTTAAAATTAAATACACCAAATTTTGTAATTGATCAAAAAACCTTACGCTATACTTTACCTTTCTATATAATAAAATACCCATATAAAAACAATTATCTTTTAAAAGCATTTTTTTTATAACTCATTAATTATTTAACGTACATTCTAATATGTCGTAAATAAAGAATTACATAATTATCTAAACTTATTTCTAAAATTTGTTCCATAAATTCACTTTTACCATTCTTATCAATTAATCATTTTCTAAATTATAAATTAAATTATTCATATAGAAAACTTTATTTTTTTCTCAAAAATATGTACCTCTGCAAAAAGCTATATGAGTTGAATAATCAAAATCTAAAACATAACTATTTTATTTTATTTTTACAACTAAAACCTTATTTATTTCCTATTATAAAATTTATTAAATCTAAAAATTCAATAATCCCAAGGGTTATAACTTCAAATTATTTAAATTCCAATATTTATTGCTTAACAACAAAACATTGTATTATCTTAATAAATATTAAAATTATCAAACGTAGTTATCATTTTTTTATCCTAACAAAATCTTATTAAACTATGTGTCATTTAGAATCATAAAAACTATTTTAAAATCTCGTCATAATATTAATCTATTTGTAATTTTAACAACTTAAATCCAAAAGAATATTAAACAAGTATCAAATGTAATATCAATTTATTTTCCAAAATAATATAATTAAAATATACTGTAGTGCGCAAAATCTATAAAACAAAATGAATTGAATTAGAAATTGAGCAACAAATAATTTTATTAATTTGAAGCGGGTTACAATCTCTAATATAAAATTCTATAACAAAGAATTTAAATCCTCCGATTCGAATTTCGAAG
>CANYBF011299496.1:0-15398 GCA_948192965.1 Dalechampia spathulata | reverse complement strand
TGGTATTAATTAATTTTAATTATGATTTAAGTTTATTGCTTAATTAAGATATTTGTTATTTTAGATTAATGAATAAAAGATAAGATCAATAATTCTTATGATTGATAATTTGGAGTATGGCTATAAAATAAAGAGGAAATTGGATTATTAAAATAAAGATAAGATAAGGTATGGGCATTAATATGAATAAAAACAAAAAGACATTTAATATGGCTTGAGTGGATGATTTATGACCATACGGCAATGATTAATATAAGGGCATAAATGATTGATGAATTAAGTTAATTAAGTATTTTAAAAACAAAATTAATTGATGATATAAAGTTAATTAAGTAAGATTTAAGAATGATGATTAAATTGAAAGTTAGAACAAAAAAAATGTATAAAGATTACAGCAATTTTCGTATATGGGACTAATATGGAACTATGAATTTAATATGATTAATGTTATAAAAGGTTTATTAAAATAATGACTAATTATACAAGAGGGAAGATTAGATATAACATTTAATGATTTAAATAAAGTAAAAGATAAGACAATATAAGGTTTAAAGATGAGCAAAGAATAAGATTTAATTAAATTATGACATGAGTTTTAGGAAGCATTTGTATTATAAGATGAACCTTATATCAAGAACATAAGCTAAGGATATGTGAATTGTGGTAAAAAAAAAATGATGATGATGTATAGTTTATAAGTTTTTAACTTATTCATTTTAGTAATGATAATTAAATAAAAAGATTATGACCTAAGGTTTAATGAAAATGGTGAAGTAACTTTCACAAGACGTAAGATATATATATATATATATATATATATATATATATATATATATATATATATATATGTATGTATGTATATGGTCATATGTAAATAGAATGTCAAAATAAGAATAATAAGGATATATATATAATTAAATTGAACAAAGCTTAGTGAATGATTATTACATGATAATATATATATTGAGATATTGATGGAATAATTAAGCTAAGTAAAGTTCTGTTATTAAGAAAGACATAAATTTATAAAAGGATAATCAAGTGTGGAATCAGAAATTATATGATACTATATAAATGGTATATAGTTGAATGATGATACTAAAATATATATATATATATATATATATATATATATATATATATATTTACAGATGTTAATGAAATTATATTACATGCGATAAAGGAAATTGGATGAAGTATCCTTAAGAATTTATTTAAGTTTATCGTAAAGGATTTAGGATACAATCAGGATATGATATTATTAAGGTATAAGGTAAGAATATAGAACATAAGAGATATGGATGGGTTATGATTATTATATATGCAAGAGTCTTCTTTTATAGATAATAAAATTTTAATAATTATGAATAAAGGGTATGAAAATAAATGTTGGTATTATTTCTTAAGGTATACCGATGATTAAACTAAGTTATGATTTATGATTAATTAATATGTAATAGTATATGTTGCAAAACATGAATGATAAATGATTATTGATGAAATTTTAAGTTATTAATTAAGATGAATGTTAATTTGTATTGAACAAGGTTTAGAGAGGAATCAGCCGTGAACCACTAAAAATACAAACAGGAAAGCGAAAATCAGGTTTGTGCTTTATAGCTGATTCCTAATTTTTGGATCGGTAGGTAAGTATGAACTTACCTTACTTTTTAACATGTAAATACATGTTTTAAATTATAGTTTTATTTAATTATAATCATAATTACTTAAGTTCATTAGTAATTGAATTTCATATAATATTTATTATAAATTATGGAAACACACATACAATGACTTACTCATTTAATAATTTATGATGTTATGATATTTTGGAATTAGAAAGTCTATAAAAGTGATAGTTTGACATAAATCATTAAATGTGAATAGTTTATGACATTAGAAATAAATCATTAATAATAATATATGATTATTATTAATGATTATATGTTATAGATGATGATGATATGTTAATCATAGTGATAAAATATGTAAAAAAATGATTATTTTATTATATGAATATGAAAAAAAAATGTGAGAAAATTATGCTTGGTAAATTACTTAAATGAATAAAATAATTAATGATAACAAAGCATTTTGATTATATGTCATGGAATATTTAAATAAGGAAGAATAAATTATATGATAAAATGCATAAATTTTATGATGGGAACAGCAAGGAATGAGTTGATTTTTAAAAGTATGATTTGTATCAAGGATTAATACGTAGTCATTAAATTTTATGGTATGAGTCTCTATGCATATGATTATGATTTTATACATTAATCAATATATGAGGTGTTGTAGTTGTTTGTGGAAATCAAATGATTTATTGATGAATGACGGATTATAAGTTTAAATATTTATGTATTTGCATTATGAAAGTGATTCTCATTATATTATTATTAATGAATGTACGAAATGGAATTGATGCTAATTGGGTTGTGCGCTACATGAAATAGATGTTATATGAAATGAATGTTTTATATAATGACATATGAAAATCATACTATATGAGGTGCATGACTTATGTAATGGGTGATGTTTGATATGATAACATACTACATGTGTATGTTTATTTTGGCATCATGGCATAAAGCATTTATAACATGTCATGAAACATTAAATGACATATTTATATACATGACATGTCATGGAGAAATAAGGAAGGAGAAAAATGAATGAATAAAAGGAAATAATACATGAAAAGTGTACTCGGGCATTATGAAATGAATTTATACGGGAAATAAAGAGAAACAAAAATGATATGAAATGAATAGAAAAAGGGTTCTCGTACGTAGAACCACTGTAATGTTATGAAATGAATGTAAGACCCAGTATCATGCGTGCTTATGAAATAGCCTAGTATGAAAGAGGGCAATGAAATACAATGATTCAGGAAAATAAGAGGGAGGTTGCATATCATGAATGCATTCTCAAAATTACACATTATCATTCATATATCATGAAAGTTAATTTAAAGATATATGATAACATTGCAAGTGCACATGAATAAAGGATGCAGAAACATGATAGTTTCGTTATGGTATGAAGAATGTTGTATATGCTCACATTTCCATAATGCTGATGAGATGAGTTGATACAAGAAATAAATAATAAAAAATGGCCAATTTGAAATTCATAATAAATATTACATTGCATTACTTATAATGAATTATATACAGTGAATGAAGCTTATGCTTGAGAGTAAAAATAATATATTTTGAATATGATATCCATTATAATTGTGATTAGATGAGTATTTCAATGAATAATAAATTTATTCTATGTTATGTTGGATTATAATTAGTCATAGATATGGTTATAAGTAGACGCTAAAGAAAACAATTAAAAGAGTTTATATTTCTAAATGGCAATAATACAAGGATTATATGAAATATTTTTGATGTCATTCATGTTAAATATTGGTGGAGAATATAATTAATATGATTAATTATATTATGAATTATAAGTTTAAGGAAATATATATATATATTAAAAAAAAGTGCATTTAAAATAATTACAGGATTTTATAAAATCCTGAAATGTTATGAAATTATTGATATTGGTTATGGGTATTATAGACGTGCTATAATAATGAAATGATTTTAGTTGTGTAACTATATTTGATTAATATACGAGACAAATGATTCATTATTTAGAAATAATTCAAAAAAAATTATAAATTCAAGGATAAATAGATGATATGTGCATATATGGAAATAAACTAAACACAATAATGACATCAAGTGAAGGATTATTCAAATATGTTACAGAATCAAATAAATATTGTATTACATAACGATGTTATCTAGAAGTAAACTTTTAAATGGTTATATGCTTATGCTATAGAAATAATGCTATGGATTAATCGACTTGTTTTTTTTATAATACAAAAGATTGAATTTAGTATGTTCTATTTAAGCACCACTGAGTGATATACTCAGCGTTCATCATTTGATGGACGCAGGTTAATAGATGATGTCAAGCACGAATTCCCAAAGCACCAATTCAGCATAAGTCTCTTTGAAGGCAAGGACTTGGAAGGGTTTCAAGTTCTAACTAATTAATTAAGAAATTTTTAAGTAATATTAAAGGTAATAATGTAAGAATGTATTTGGGACAATTAATTCCGTAAGACTTTTAAAATAAATTTCACGTATCCCTTGTAGAGTAATTAGCGGTTTCCATTTACGGGAGATTGTTAATTATTCTACGGGAGTATGTCACACCTTAGAAAGGCATGACATTCTAGCTGCTCATCATACAAATTCATGCATTATTTCAATGTATAAAAATGTTCATAGAATACAATACCTAATTAGTCACACATACACATCCAAAGCATTACAATTCACACAATACATTCATGATAGTCACACACTCATTTCATTTTTACAATAACCCTACTAAAACTCAACATAACATATACACAAAATAAAACCCCCGGCAGCAACTTTGTTCCTTAAACGCCAAATATATGTACAAAAAGTTTTATAGCACTTCACCCAATCATAACTCATAGCAAAATTTGAACCATTATAAATCAAAAACAAAAACAAAGTAAATAAAATTACGCAAGTCGCTTCCTACCTTGCTACAATCGTCGATCCTCAATGAGTCTTAGCTACTTACTTGATTAAGTCTTCTCAAGCATGAATCATAAGATAAAACTCACATGCATGCACAGTAAGTTAAGAATTGATTAAACAAAATTGAAAGAAAGAAGAAAGTAGAAGATGGAAGCTTCGGTGGAAAAATGGTGAATAAGGAAAGAGGAGATAACAATGAATGGCTTACTTACATTTCTTTATAAAGTGGTTTAATGGAACAAATTCCACCCCACTCACCATGCACACAAGCACATACTAACATTTCCTCATCCCTTTACTACATATATAAAATAAAATAAAATAAAATAAAATATAACATAACATAATATAATGGAATATAATATCTTTCATTTATATGGTGTATATACGTAATACATACGTATATATATGCATCATTATACATACTAATTACTATTTTAACTTCTTTTATTTGTATACATGTACATTTTAATCACCACTTAAAATCATATACACGTACATATTCATATGGAATTACATGTACACTCACATGCGTAAACAATTTTTTTTAATCAAGCACACATATATATATTGGATATTCTTTAGAAATCCATATACATAACACGTATATATATAAACAATTATCCCTGCGTTTACCAACATCAATCCTGCCATTATAACCATCTCATTACCACATTATTCACTATTCAATAATTCCACCAATTATTATCATATCGATATCATAATACATATCAAACAACACATCATGTACTTACCATATCATATTCACATATCACATAATTCCATATTTAATTTTAATCATACACACAGATTAATTTACATTCATCATACGTATAAGCAATGCAATATGGTACGTGTGTGGATGTGACAATCCTTATGCCTAAAATATAAGCAATTTCTTCTAGGTTTTTCATAGATAATTGTCTAGATATCCAAACTTTTATATTCTGCAGAAATGATATATCATTTCCTATAAGTAGTATGTCATCTACATACAGCACCAGGAAAATAATTGCACTCCCACTGGCTTTCTTGTAAATACAAGGTTCATCAACATTTTGAATGAAGCCAAAATCTTTAATTGCTTTATTAAAATAAATGTTCTAGCTCCTAGATGATTGCTTCAATCCATAAATGGATTTCTAAAGTCTACAAACATTGGTGCTATCAGTGAATATGAAACCATCAGGCTATGTCATATATACTTCCTCAAGTATATTTTCATTAAGGAAAGTTATCTTCACATCCATTTTCCATATCTCATAATTAAAATGAGCAACAATAGCAAGTAAGATTCTAATGGATTTAAGCATGGCCACAAAAAAAAAGGTCTCATCATAATCAATTCCCTGCTTTTGTCAATTACCTTTTGCTACTAAGCGAGCTTTATAGGTAACAACATTACCATCCATGTATGTCTTCTTCTAGAAGACCCACTTGCACCTAATGGGCTTAATCCTCTCAAGTGGATCAAATAAAGTCCAAACTTGATTTTTAGACATGAAATCCATTTCAAACTGCATGGCCTTTAACCATAAGTCACATTCTGAATTCTTTAGAACTCTATCATAATATAAAGGTTCATCATTGTCAACTAATAAGACTTGTTTTCATGAACAAGGAATCCATACCTCTCAGGTACAGTTTTCACTATAGTTAAGCATTTGAGATCTTGTATTTCTACAGGAACTGTTTATACATCATCATGTAGAACATCAGCTGGATTGATCGGTTGATTTACTTCATCTCATGGGTGTTTAACTTCATCAAGTTCAACCTTACTCCCACTATCTCCTTTCAGAAGAAACTCTTTCTCTAAGAACTCTTTCTCTAAGAACTCTTTCTCTAAGAAGACAACATGCTTTAAAATAAACACCTTTTATTCTAAAAGATAATAGAAGTAGTGCCTTACAGTTTCCTTAGGATAACCTACAAAAAAGCATTTGTCAAATTTAACATCCAACTTATCTAACATTGTCCTCTTCATATAAGCAGGACAACCCCATACCTTCAAATAAGAAAGCATAGGTTTATTGTTAAACTACATCTTATATGGAGTACATTCAACCAATTTAGATAGAACACTATTCAAAACATGTACAGTAGTCTCTAGTGCATAGCCCTAAAATTATTTAGGTAAATCTACAAGGCTCATCATGGACCAAACCATATCTAATAAAGTTTGATTCCTCCTTTTTGATATGCTATTAAGTTGTGGTGTATATGGACATGTCGATTAATATAATATCCTATTATCTCTAAGATAGTCTAAAAACTCTTGGCCTAAGTATTCACCACCTTAATCTAATCGAAGAGTTTTAATACTCTTGCCAAGTTATTTTTCTACTTCATTTTTGAACTCTTTGAACTTTTCAAAAGCTTCAGACTTGTAGTTCATCAAGTACAAACATCATATCTTGAGTAATCATCAAAGAATATAATAAAGTAGCTATATCCACCTCTTGCATGTATAGATAAAGGACCATATATATTTGAATGTATGAGTTCTAATGCTTGCTTGGATTTTTCACCTTTTCCTTTAAAGGGTGATTTTGTCATCTTTCCTAATAAATAAGATTCATATGTTTCATATGATACAAAATCAAATGAACCTAGATTGCCTAATTTATATAACTTGGAAATGCAAATGTTGTTTATAGCCTTTTAGTTTTGATCCTTTTAGTTTGAATATTGTAAATGAAGTTTGAATTATCCAGTATATAAATTCCATTTTCAACATTTGCTAAATAATAGAATATACCATCTTTGAAAAGAGAACATCCATTACCATTAATGCAAATATTATAGCCTTGTTCTACTAGATAAGATACTGAGATAATGTTCTTAGATAAACTTGGAACATAATAGCAATTATTAAGTTCTAAATTTAAAGTAGAAGTTAAATGCAAAATATAATTTCCTATTTCTAATGCAGCAACCCTTGCTCCATTAGCAACATGAATGTCTGCATCACTCCTATTTAGCTTCCTCTTGCTGCTTAGTCCCTACAAATCATAACATATATAAGATGCACAACCAGTATCTAATACCTAACTTTTATTATTAGAAATAGCATTGGAATTAACCTTAATTACATATGTACTTGAAGTAGAAGGACCATGCTTCTTGAGTTACTCCAAGTACACCTTGCAGTTCCTCTTCTAGTCGCCATCTTTATGATAATGGAAGCAAATCCCTTAGGGACCTTCTCAGTAGCCTTTGATTTTACTATACCACCTTTTAGCTTAAGAGCTAGCTTTTTCCCCTTCTTTTGAGCTTTGCCCTTCTTCTTAGTAAAGCTCACTACCATGGCCATCTTAGAGCTTTTCTTATTGGCATCCTAAGCATACCTTAACAAATTGATTCACTCTGGAATAGAAGTTTATTCCTTATTCATTTGATAGTCAAGGATAAAATGCTCATGACTATCAGGCAATGATTGCATAATAAGACCTACTACCAACTTTGCTTAAAGGGTAAATCTTAAACCCTTCAATCTTTTAATGTATCCTTGCATCTTTCTGCCATATGATACAACAGTTGCTCCCTCAGCCATTCTACACCTAAATAGTGCCTTTTAGAGATTGTATCTCTTCGTGCTCACTTTTTCTTGAAAAAGGGTCCTAAGATACTCAACCATGGCATGAAAGTTTATAGTCTCATACTTTTTTTGGAGACCACTCTCCATAGTACTAAACGTGATGCTAGTAGCTATTTTATCCTCCTTCTTGAACTTAGCATATACTTCTTTCAAAGCATTAAAGGCATTAACAGTAGGTGGGCATAGATAGGGTTGATCTAAAACATGAATTATCTATTTGCCTTTCAAAACTATTTTGATTTGACGAATCCAGTCAATGTAGTTGGATTTTTTCAACTTATGTTCAATAATTTCACGTAGGTTAACCTTTTAGGCCATTAAAACTGAAGAAAAAGGAAAAATAGTATGTCAATTAAAACATCATATCATTTCAAAAACATAATAAGGTCTTTAATTATGTTTTTATCTTCCACTATTTTATTTAAAAAAATAGCCCTTAACTATCAATTTGGAAAAGTTGTGCTTCACTTTCCTTAGTGGGTCAGTATTTAATGACCATTAAATTCTTATCTTAGGTATGCTCAACAAACTAGAACCTAATGTCAATAGATAGACATCTTATATCAATCATATCTCCATATGACTACTAAATCATTGGGTCAACAACTCTTGATAGTTTATGTTATCTCATAACATAATACCTCAAACTGGCCTATGAGATCTATTACCCTAAGTATGCATAATAAATAATAGATTCCATTTAAATCCAATCCATTTTTAAAAACTTGGATATACCCCATATCAAATAGACTTGGGTATGCCCAACAACCAGAATGAAATGAAGCTCTCTATCCTTATTCTTAAATTTGGAAGGCCTTAGATTTAATATTCCTTTTAAGGGATTTCTTTCCTTTTACGTATTTAAACATACAAGGTAGGCATGTGCATCTAGTGCACCATGCATGGTCCTGGCTTGTGCATGCAAAAGTATGCTTATGCATCATAAACATTCATATATATCATAACTTATATCATGATGGTTATGGACTTGATATACTACTTAGGTCAAACCTAGGTCATGCATGAATTACAACCCTAAAATTTAAAACTAGAAACTATTCTCTTACAAATTTTATCTTGAAGTTCATCTTGGTCCTCCTTGCTCCTATGCTCATTTTGCTTCCTTTGTTTCTTCTTTTACAACCTATGTAATCTAATTACATATTTCAAATGTCAAAACCCTAAGTTACATTTAGGGGGAGTAGATGAGAAGAGAAATACAAAGAATATAAGATAAGGCAAGATTTGCAAGCCTTATTTACCAAAATTGCAAAAAATGCATATACTCAATCTCGTTAGGCCTAGTCCACAATCATCATCATGCCAACATCCATTCATTCTACACATGTAATGTATGAATTAAATTTCCTTTTTAAAGATTTTGGTTTTAATATTTTAAAAATAATTAAAAACACTTGTTGGGATTGTAGTTTCAAATACATGTCTTAACTTTGTATTGATTTCTTTGAATTAATTATTTATCATAATTAAATAACCATCCAACTAGTAACATATTAATATTTAAATCATATTTAAATATTAATATATAACATGGCAATCAATTACAACAAAACAAATAAAACTTAGTCAAAATCCATATCATACTTAATTTGATCCTTTAAGAATTTTAATCCAAATAAAATACTTATTAATGTCCAAAATTAATAAAATTTAATTTATTAAATTTTTAATATATCTAATACATTAATGTCAAATTTATTAACTAAATTAATAAATATAATATGATCAATTTGATGAAAATTGAATAAATATACACAATCAACATCTCGTGCATATAACATTAATCCATTGAATTAAAACCCTTTTAATTTGAATTAAAAACCATCATTAATGTTCCATAATCATGCTAATATGTAAATATTTTGATTTATAACATGTATATAAAATAAACACGTATAAAACAACCATAAATAACAAGCATGGAACATAAGAATAATTTGGCAATCATGTATGACAGGTGAATGTAAACAAAATTTTTTCTCAAATTTTTTCCAAATAACCATGTAATAACAAGTTTAATGAGTCAAGAATATATGTTTAACATTTTGTTACAAAATACAAAGCATAACCTCTTCAAACATCAAAAAAATCCAAGCACCATACAAGTTGAAAAAATTGAAATTCAATGTTTTCAATGAAGGATTGCATGAAAACCATGGCTTTGATGCACCACTGTTGAAAGAAACCATGATTCAAAGGTAGAAAAAGCATTTAAAATTTTTTATAAACATGTTTTTGATAGATATATGCAATCATCACTCATCAAAACATAGTAAAGAGGATATGGCATAAGATAGCTTACATGAATACTGATCTCCTTCAATCTTGTTCATTAGAAAAGTTATAGCAAACTTTTCTAATTCCCAACGTAGATGATCTCCACACTATCCATACAAGTAGAGAATTAGATTAGTCATCAAAACTACAAAATTCATTTTAAATACTAGTAGAAAAGAAAATAGAAGAGAAATGAGATTCTTAAATCAAATCCAGTGAGCTTGCTCTTGAAGGATTGAATTCTGTAGCTTATGCTTGACTCAAATTTTCTTGTTCCTTTCTTTAAAATACTGTAAGGAAGAAGAAGGAGGTAGAAAGATATATTTTTGTAAACCAAAAATCACATTTTAATTACCTTAATAGGGCTTAGGTTGCACTAGGGCTAACTAGACAGCTTATATGTCATGACACATAAGCTGACTTAATCCAGTCAGTATATGATATGTATAATACATCTCAAAACCTTAATTAGGCATATGAAAATCACATGTAGATTCTCTTTCAGTCAAGTCAAGCATGTGAAAGCCATGTGACACATGCATATGGACAATCATATGCATGATTTATGCACTACACATGCAAACTTGTATCATGCATATCTAGAGTTCTACTTATCAAAATTGCATGATCATGGTATCAAATCGAAGCTCTTTTCATGATCTATCTAATAAAAATAAATTCAATCTAACTCATAACCTTAAAAAATATCTTATATTTGAGTGAACATTCATTCTCTTTATTTCTTTTTCCCTAACTTTTATGTATGCCTCTTTAGGTTCTTGACATGTTAGCAATATATTATAATATTATTAAATCTCATTCAATAACATTATATATAAGTTATGAGTGGTGTTTAGTCACACATCTTAACTATCCAAATGTTAAAAGGTCATTAGTTTGACTACAACCCTTCCATATCATGTGCTGCTGCAATGAACTCCTTTCACCATCCATTATCTCACTTAGGTTTTAGTATGGATTAATATCAACTCAATATATGATCAAGCATGTTAGATCATGCCCTAACCTTGATGTTTCATGTACATAATCTTTATTCCTAAAATGCCCCTATGAACTTATTCACTTCCTAGCATTCCACTTTTGCCAGAGATTTTAAAATCAATGATTACTTCATGCATCATTGAGATAAAACCCCTACATTTAATTTAGGGTGGTAAATCCTTTATTAATATTCAAATATCTTCAACTACTTCATACTATACCAAACCTCTTAACTGTGAAAGCCTCCTATGGAGGAATAAAGCAGAAGAGTCAAAGTATAATAATTCATAGTTAAGATAACCTTGATATCTCAAGTTTAAGGATACTTGCACTACTAATATAAGTGGGTATGTATTTCATAGATATAAATTAATAATCTATATGAAATCTCACTGATAAGGCTTCCAATGAACTAGTACTATATTGTTCATTCATATGTCCACTTTAGACAACTCATGTTATAGTGAATGAGAATCACCCCTTAATAAAAGTATAACATGTGCTGCTCTATCTGCATTATTAATGTTTAATCTTATTAATACTATGATTAAGGCAATTTAGATATTGAACATTTACATACAATAAGAATCTTATATCATAAACTTTTTATGAATTTCCCTTGTATTGTTCTAATACCTTAGACTTCATTATTTAATTTAATACTGAAGTAAAACAAGTATATAAAATACTGCACTTAGATAATGAATAATGCCTTTTATTGATTAAATATTCAATTACATATAAAATATGATGCTCTAGAGCATACACTAATAGCATGAGCACTATATGATTGACTTTGATCATCTAACCCGAGCATTGGGCTCTTAGTATTATCATGTGACTATAAGTCTTCAATAGGGTCACAAGACTCAACATGAGCCTCTTAACTAATTTATCCTTAATGGATCATATCTTCCTCCCTAAAGGAGTCATGAGCCTCAACTTGAGCATCACAAGGTCTTCTTCCCCAATGAAGTTGTAAGCCTTAGCATGGGCACTTTAATAGAGTTATTTCTCCTATGAAGTCACAAGCCTTAGCATTAGCATCACAAGGTCTTCTTCCCTAATGAAGTTGCAAGCCTCAGCATGAGTATTCTAATTAAGTTATCCTTATGGAGTCATAACCCTCAATGTGAGCACCTTTTAAGCCTTAACATGAACACTTTGGTTAAGTTATCCCCCATGGATTACCTTTTTCCCCCCAATATGGTAGTAAACCTCAGTATGAGTATCTTCAATGTATTACCCTTAATAGATCACATCCTCCTCCCCAGCAAAGTCACGAGCCTCATCTTGAGCATCAATCAGGCATTGTTCATAACTTTGGGTGAAAAATTATGTTATGATTAGGTTTCATTCTATCAACTTTTGATTATATTATTCTAGGATGATTCTAATTAAGGGGAAAACTGTTGGCACTGCATTTTTGCCCTTGCACATGCATGCTTAGTTGCCCCTTTTAGGCACATATTGTAACTTGTTTCCTTATTGGAATGGCTTGATGCAGGTTCTTATTCTTAAGATTAAGTTGAATACATGAACTTTATGAACTCATATGTCATTTTGGCTTACAACATGCCCACCATTAAGCCTTTGCAAGTTAGCACCCTTGGTGGGCCTCCAACTAGTATAGTTGGAGGGGGGGGGACTTTATCCCACTTTGCCAACCTAAGATTGGCACTCCTCCCAAGGCTCCTATAAATACCCTTGGGTAGTAGCTTTACATATATACATTCTAATATGAAATAACATTTTAATTATAAGGCATAAGCTCTTTTAGAATTAAATACACCTAATAAAACATTTAGTTAGGTTTAGTGATAAATTTAACTCACTAAAATCCCTAAACATTTTTTGATTTGAAGAAGGATTTTGCCAACCTTGGTAAGACACTCTTTATCGCATTTTACTTTTAATTTCATACTTTGGTTGCTACACCAAAAGTTATAATATCATTTAAGGTTACTTATATGCTAAATGGCTTATGATAATGGGAAATGACATTTTCATTCATACTTTTCAATTTTTACTCAACGAATATGATGTGCGTCATATATAGACCAATCTGTTAATCCATCTACCTGCGTTTAAACTAAGCAAACCATTTTCTTCTATTTCTCCCTTATTCAGGGTCGTCCCTATAGAACAACACCCCTTGTAAAGTGATAGACTAATAGAAGGATAAATAAAACTAATGGGAGTGAATAGTCTCTCGTAAGAGACTCTAAAGCATATGTTTGAGTTATGTTAAGTAAATAAGTTGGTCTAATTCATTATCCCCCCTTGTTAGCTATCGCAGGAAGTCGTGAAGGCTTATGAAATTATATGAGATGTATATCACTTGTTTAAACATGAAGTGTGACATATATCATTTATGTACGACACATATTACAACTTTTTTTTAAATATGCGATGCATACCATGTATTATGCAACACATATTCTTGTTTGCATTGGTCAAAATCCATTTTTCACTCATATTTCAATGCATCTTTGAATTTTAATGATGTTTTTAATGATGTTTATTGCCATTACAAACTTTGATTGGATGCTATTTCTAAATTCTAAGTGATGTTCTAAAAGGATCTTAGAATCTTCCAATTATGGTATGTTTGATATTTTACCAAAAATAGAATATTTCAATAATTATGTTTATTTCCTTATTTGCATGAATGTCATTGATACATTTTTAAGGATTGATCCTTGATTCTTGTCTACAAATGGCAGTGAATTAGTCAAATATCCCAACATTCCTTTTATAGCTTTACTACCATGTTTAGCATACTGTCATATTTAGCTTTACTGTCATGTTTAACATACTATTGTATTTAGCTTTACTATCATGTTTAGCATATTTTCATATTTATCTTTACTACCAAGTTTAGCTTATTGCCATATTTAACCTTAGTGTCATGTTTAACACACTTTCCATATTTGGCATCATTTCCATATGAAGCACTTTTCATATTTGGCACACTTCCTTTTTTGCCATACCTTTATGTAATAGAATATCATTATTTTATTATATTTTTTCTTCAGGTTGTATTATTTTTACATCTTTGATCACCATATCTCTTCTATCCCTTTCACTGACCATTGTTCTTAAGATTTTATTTATGTAGGTAGTTTTATTTTACTTTGCTATTATATTTACCATAATATATATCATATCACATGCCATGTCACATGCCACCTCATATACAAATCCTATGTCATATGCCACTATGTCATATCATTTGCTATGTCATGTTATGTCATCTATACCATGTCATATGCTATTATGCCATATTACATGATCTATACCATGTCATGTGCTATTATGGCATACCATTATGCCATGCTATATCATATGCCACATCATATCACACACACATAACTATACCATGCCATGCATATGTCATGTCATTATATTATGTCATAACTTCACATGTCATATATATGTCATGCCATTCTTATGTCATATAGCCTTATATGTCATTCTACTTTGCTATGTGTAAGAGTAGCACGCCCCGAACGTGGGAGCGCTGCACGCTGTTCGGCGTGAAATGCCGTGGTGCTTGCTCTCAATGGCGTATTTCCATAGTTGATTGGTCTTTAACCTAGAAAGATCACGTCGAGTTAAAAATGGAGTCGCCACCTAGTTTGTTTTGTCAATTCAATTGAATGACTATAAAACTAGGAAATAAAACCCGGGCCTTCCTGTGTTGGAAAGCGGCCTGAATTTCTTTAGAGTTTGGGTTCAGGATTTCGAATTTATTAATATTCCACTTTATTATGTTCACTTATTTAATTTTAACGAAAGCTCCTAAGCACACAATTAGGTTCAAGTTTGATTAGCATACAATTACATGGCATAAGGCATTCAAGAAGACATATCACAAGTTATAAAGCATAAAGAAAGCGGTAAAT